>APFE031191801.1:0-17668 GCA_000404065.3 Pinus taeda
TAGCTTTATAGTGACTGATATCTAGGAAATGTTGTTGCTTGAGTATTTTGCTCCTTGAAGTCGATGTTCTTCTATCATTATGATTCTCATCATCCCCTATTACAACAATAAAGATGTAAGAAATGTTGTTGTTTGTGTGTTTAATTCTTTGGTTCCTCTAGTCTTTTACCATTATGTTTTTTCATCTTCCCTTATTACAATGATTGATATCTAAAAAAATGTTGTTGCCCACATTTACACATTTTGATGTTTTCTGATGTTTTGGTTTTTATTACCATTAGCAAGCCCCTAATATAAAGGAAATTAAAAAAAAAGAGGCATGTGGAGTGGTGTATCAACAACAAAACAAAAGAAGGTTCCAAAATCTAGCTGGCTACAATAATAAAGGATAAGCTTCATGAAAGTAGCATGTACCAATTGAAATCTATAAAATTGAAATTTGGATTAACTCCTTACAAATAAGGCTAAGTTGATTATATTATAATTCATTGTTATTATTTTAAAGTGATTTAAACCTTAATTTATATAATTTATTCTTTCACAATTGTGATGAGAAAAAAATATTATTAAAATAAAAAATCATGTTCAATACTATCACCCTAATGAAGCAGAGATTGAAGAGATAATTTCACATCAAAGAATACCTTCACAAAACTTTGATCACCATCTATCTAAGATCCGATAAACTAATTTATAAAATATTTATTTATATTATTACATTCTAGTTAAAAAAATGGTGTTGTATATTAAAAAAAAAAACATATCATATTTATAATTTATTTAATTAATTAATAAACATTAAAATATTTCAGTAATATTAAATTAAAATTTCACTTTCATTGATTAAATTAAAAGTTTTTTAGACATTGAGAATCTAGAATGGTCCCAAAATTCGAATAATCCTCTGTTCATACTTTTTCTAAAAATTTTGCTTCTCAATATTCCGACAGAAATAGAGTTTTGCCCACCAAAATAATACCCACACAACACCGTTTTGTATTGCGATCTGGATTTTCTGTGTACACTTGCATTCGTCGTATAATTTGATTTTTTTTTAAATGGGAGGGGCTAGTTCCCCTTAGAAGTATATATGGGCTTTTTCTTTCTTTACATATACGTGTCAAAGCGATACGTAACTGACAGCCATCACATTGGGATTCACATTACAACGAATATGCTGCAAGAGCAGTAATATATATTAAGCTAGGATCAAATACACTACAGCGCGCAGCACCACAAGACTCGAACACGACTGGGGAGTGTGCAAACCGACTACACGAACGCCACATCATGTACTCATGTACATAATTATTTGTTATATACACGCAAAGGCTAGTGTGCGTAGAGCATACAAAGACGGAATCTTCTTCATTCACAAATCAATCATCTCAACTATAATTGATTGCATTTGTAGTTGAAAATTGATTGATCCATTGATTTTATGGATGACCACATACATCAAGTTAAATGTTAAAAATTTATTGATAAATGACATTGATTTATCAATAAATATTATTAATTGGCATGAATTATGAGGATAATTTAAGCTATCAAAATTAGTTAATGAGAAAATATTAAGTATATATTATTGTGCTTCATATTTGTTGAAAAGCTAAATATTCAGCACTTAGCATTAAGTTAATGATTACTTCACTGATTTTTCTTTTGGTCTATTGGATTAAAATAATATAATATTGAAGAGATATAATAAAAAACTAATAAACCAATCATTAATATATTGCATGGTGTTTAATGTTTACTATTCAATATAATGTATTGGTAACAAATAAATAAATTTAAATCTAGCTATATTTATAATCTTTGAATTAAAAAAAATATATAATTAATTTTATAAAAATATTTATAATCCGTTACTAGTTAATGATAGTATCAAAAATGAGTTAAGTCGATTATTTCACAGAGAGTGGCCATTGTTAGTTATATATATATATAACAAAAAAAAATATTTGAACTTGGAATTTATCAATGAATTAAAATTATTTGAGATTATAATTGTTTATATTTAAAATAATTTAAATTATTAATTTCATTTAATGTATAAAAATTAACAATTCATAATTATATATATATATATAATATATTAAAAAGTATTTTTATAATATTTTGTATTTTATACTATAATAGTTTTATATAGTTTTACCTTTGTAGTTCAATTGGATAAATCAAGATAATGGTGAAATATATGAAAATGAGAGAATCCCAAATTCAAATCCCTCATTAAAATATATTAATGTGTGTCGTTGGAGATGGGAATACATATAAGTGAGACATGCAATGGATCTGCCCTATCTTTAGTGATAAAAAATACACTTTTTTTTTGCAATTAGTATATCGAAAAATGAAAATTAAACTTATCTTAAAATGTAAACATACTCCATTTAATTTTTTTTATCAGATAATACTTCATTATTATGTTAATATAAAGAATACTTCAATATATCAGAATTTAATATAGATAATACTTCAATATAGAAAAAATTATCAGTTAATGGTGTGTTAACAAGAGAATGGTGAAATCATACTTGTTAAGTATTGTCTAGTCATCCCTAGTATACATACTATTGTAAAGAGCATCTCATGTCATGCTAGTAATCTTAAGACAACACAATGTTTTCAAAGCACAAGTAGCCTCATGACATTAACTTGAATACATGATAATGGTTTGAGAGAATATCAACAGTCCTTCAATAATTGTAGGGGTCAAAGCGAAGTGTTGCATAACCCTTCATCCCATGTGCAGACATGATCAATCAACACTTGTTTGTTTGCATAGTATGTATCAGTGCACTATATTGAATTTAGAGGGCACTGGATTATTGATAGATTGAATAAAAACACTGTCACATACTTATCTAATTTGGAGGACTTTTATGAGCTGGGATCCACCAACACTTCATCTATTTACATCGTATGCCTCAATGCACTGTATTGAATATAGAGGATAGTGGATAATGGATAAAAATAATAAATACACTATCACAAATCTATACTATTTGAAGATTTTATAAGAGCTTTGAAGTTGCAAGACTAAAGGATGTATATCTAGAATTTATAATGAAATCATGATAAAGTGGTCAAGATATGCTAGCTTTGCAATTTGAAAAGACTTGTAAGTTTAATGAGTTTATGCTAACTTATATAATCTTTGGGAAAACATTATCCCCATACAAACTCATAAAGATTTCCTACTTAAAAAGTGGTTGGAGCATGTATATACAAGTTCACAACAATTCATAATCCATTACTTCAATCTCCCTATTCATGATTCCACCCATTTCCAGGTGAAGCTCACTAAGGGCCTGCATGGTAATTTTCATTTACCATTATTGTGCGATGCAACTAACTAAAAAACCACCCAAAATTTCATGGTCATCAAGAAATTTTAATATAGGGAATAAATATACTTACAATGCACTAGCTCCATGCAAAAGTTGAAGTGGAAGGTGTGAAGCATTGAGTATAGCCAACTAATTTACTTCAAAATGGCAAACAATATTATCTATTAAAAAAAAGCTTTCTATTACATGCAAATCTAATAGAAACTATGGAACATCACGACCTACAACATATGAAGTATTATTTTCCCTTATTTTGTTGTAGAGCCTATTAGGGGTATTAGGAGAGAATTCCTTAGACACGTTGGGAGCATCCATTTGAATTTTCAAGGTCCTGATAATCTCATAGATATCGTTCCTCACTTATGATTTTTTCTGCAGGCATAAAAGACCGAGTATAATGCATAGATGTGCCCAATCTCTATTATAAATTCCTTTCAACGACTCACTCACAAGTTCTAAGATGTTTTAAATCTAATCCAAGTTCCTTTCCCATGGGATGAGACTGGTCTTCTCAAAATCCTTCCTAGGAGATGCCAAAATGTGAAGAAGCCTCCTTCTAGAGATAATCACTAGCATCAACACCCCAAAACTGATATCACCCTTCTTCAATGATAATCCAAAGCCTCCATATCCAGGTGGAATATACCACAATATTCCTCTCATGCTAATGGCACTGCTCAACTCTCTTCTACTCAAATCACTGCTCCACTTCTCACTTCCCATGGAATAATCCCTTTCGGTTTTTTTTCTATTCTTTCCAAAGCTACATTTCCCGCTATGGTCATAGAATGTGTCCCTTCCCTTGCTAATTGTTCTACTATTTTTTCTACCACAAAAATTGTCAGATCTCTTCCATCTTATTTTCCACAACTTCTTTCTCTTCCTGCTCATCTTCGTGAAATACTATTCTTTCCACCCCTCTTTGATCCTTTTAGGATTTTCTTTAACTTTAGTCTCCTTAGTTTTTCTCATGGAATCAATGTGACTCATGATTTCCCCACTTGGGTGGTTAGCATCTGGGAACCTCTTGCTCTCTCCCCTTTTCTTCCCTCTCCCTTTTTCTTCCCCTTGATGTTGTCCAAGCTCCTAGAATGCCCGATAAACTTCATCACATAATCCTTAATATATTAAATGTTTTTAATTCGTATATTAATGTTGCGTATTTTTAATTTTTTAATTATTTAAAATAATAATATAAAATTTGTATTTATGTTTTATTAATAACTTTTATCTAATAATATAATTTTTAAATTATATTAATTATAAAAGTTAATTAAAAATTTATTTATATTTTATTAAAAATTTCAAGCGTGTGTATTTTGGTAATCCAAGAATTCAATTTTCTATTAAGAGAAATATAATTAGTATATAGAATAGGAGAGAGACCCTTGTGATTCACATTCCAATGTCTCTTCTTCTGTTATTTTATATTTACATATTTACAATATATTTTCCCAATCTTGTAATTATGTACAACAACATTCCCCCCCCCCCCACCCCCCCCCCCCCCTTTAATTTGAAGGGATGTTTGTAAGTGTAAGCATCATTCTCAATCTTTCAAACTTTTCTCTTCCAAGTGCTTTGGTGAAGATGTTTGCAATCTGCTCATTTGTGGAACAACAACATAGGTGAATAGTATTGGCCTCAACATGATGTCAAATATAATGACACTTTGTATGATATGCTTGGTTTGATCATGGAACTTTGGATTCTTGGCCAATTTTATTACAGAAATATTGTCAGTTAGAAGAGGAGTGGAGTGCACTTATTTGTACTGCAAATCTTCAAGAATCTTCCTAAGACACACAATCTCCTTTGGTTCTTCTGCAATTACCACATATTCTGTCTCTATTGCGGAATCTGTTGGAACTAATTGTTTGAGTGACCTCTAAGAGACAAATCCCTACCCCAGACTCATAATAAGACCTGAAGTAGATACTCCATTTTTATCTCTAATAAAGTTTGAACTAGAGTATCCAATCAAGTTGAAGTCATCCACCTATGTATATTTTGTTGAAGAATATTGGGCAATTAAGTGTAGAGTGATTCTTCGGGACTAGATAATAATTTATGAAGTCTTTTTACTTTTCTTTTCATTGTTAGCTTAATATTCTTCTTCTCTTATTAATGCATGTGTGTGTACTTAATCAAACTGTTATCAAAACATAAAACAAGAACATAAGATATTGGCTCTCTGCCAGGGAAAAAACCTCTCTTCTCTTGAGAGGAAAACCCTTCAATAAGTTTTCCCTTATTGAAGCTTCTTTCTTGATCAATGCCAAACACTAGATCCTTAACTAGAATATCCTCCAAGAACAAGTCAAGTCCTTCCTTTCCTCTGCACTATGTCTCCCTAGCATTTTGTCCACCTTCTTCTGACACTTTGTTCCCCGACACTTTGTCCTCCTTCTGACACTTCATTCTTCCTTCCACTGTTAGTAGTCTTTCTAAAAGAGATACTTATCTTTAGTGATATCCTTCACCTAAGAATACTCCTTCCTTCTCTTGATCATCTGAGTTCCTTATTGATTATATTGTTAGGCTTAGTGTTATAGCATAGCAGCCCTAATTCTCACACGTGTGAGAGGAACCCTAGAGAATTAGGGTCCTTTTACCTTTGATAGAGAGAGATTCTTCTTAGCTTGATTTGAGAGGCCTTGTAGACCTAATTTCTAGCCCAAACAATGATGAAAATGTGACTGTGACCTCATTGTTGATATAACCGCAAAATTTCCTACATTTCCTTGTACATGTGACTGTATTAACCCTAGAAACCAGTCCTTAACTCTTCGGTGATGACTTCTCCTTCTTCACTACCCTTGGAGACTCTTGTTTTGTCCTTCAACTAACCTTTTCTTGCCTCCTTACTTCACAGATTTCAGAGATGTGAATGTGTTTTATTTAGAGGAGTGTACAACCTTTATATATAGAGGAATGTCCCTCCTTTAGGCTGACTTGTAGGCCAACTTTCTGTTTTGAGGATGACTTGACTTCCGTTGCTTTGATGGGTGCTTTTAATGGTCCCATTGCTTCTTTTGATGGTGTCTTTGCTAGCAAGAGACTTGACTTTGCTTGGGGGTGACTTCTTTGACTCTTATACATAATGTAACATACCCTTAAGGTCTTTAACATAATTATTTGGACCTTTTTATTTACCTATAGCACTTTAACGTGTGTTAGACCTACTTCATTGAGCAAGAAACTCATTAACATATATTATAAAAATAATATTTATTTTCTTGAATAAATACAAATATCAAAAGTACATTTATGAAGACCGAACCTAGTTACATTTCCTTCAACACTCCCTATTAACTAGGGAGGTATTCATACAACATTACAAGGTGTTTGGGTATGTTTCAATCTTGAAGAATTCACATAAGAGAAATCGGATTTGCAATCCATCTGTTATATCATCATAATAACCAACATTGTTTCCACAACAAGGTCTTAACTAACAACTCTATCTCTCAATAGATCAGAGCACAATGTTGGCAATACCAATGACTTATAGACACCTTAGCCATTGTCTCTCAAGGTAGATACCTATCCGAGTGTTCACTGAGTATGACCTTCTAGGACTATTCTTGTCTTGGGTTCCCGACCCTCAAAGAATATTGGTCCTCTTACCTACTATTGTCTTGGATGCCCTACACATCATCAACTAGTATCAGATGCCAGATGATTACCCAATCCTCTTATTCTTTCTTCCCAAGTGAAGGCAAGAATGTTGTGTCTATCTTGTGTCTACATTTCCATCCATGGCCTTTATCTAGACTTACGGTTGTTAGTTCTAGTCTAGTGCATGATACATGAAATGGAAAAACACAATTGTCACTCCTTTGTAATCAAGGGTGATCCAAAACTCCCTCTTGATCAAGGACCTCCCAGAGCTCCCTCTTAATGATATTTTTTTGTATGATTAGTTTTGTTGTGCTAATAACAATTATAGATTTCTAAACATATGCTTGCTTATTGCTTCTTGTGTTGAGGCTTCATTAGTTTCTTGTGTATGCAATCAGGTAAATTTCCTTAAGTTTAAAGTGATATTCATGAGAAAAATAGCTTCAAAAGAAAATACTAAACAACAGACTATTAGTGTCACTATTTGCATCCTACCATCAGTGATCAAAAATCCTCTTTTCATATCATTTTAAGGGTCCCATTTAGAAATATTTTATCATTCCACTAGGTCATGCAAAAAAAAAGTCATTGATGATAGTCCTAGTACAAAAACATCACTCTTCCATGAATTTGATCAATTTCTAACATAGTTTCATATCTTGTTGACAGTACATCATCCATAAAGTTATTTTTATCATGCCATTTGTATTAGTCATGAGGTCATTATGTCATCTTGAAATTCAGTCCTTCAAGGTCTCGTTAGGTCTTTTAGGGTTTTTCAAGGTTTCATTAGGTCATTAGGGTTGCCAAGGTTCCATTCCATTGCATAAGACCATCAAGTAAAGGGTGATCAAATAACAACCCTTCACCATGTGAAGATGATTTGTAAAGAGAAATGCTTATTTCATTATGTAATTTTATATCTTTCAAATGTAATAATTTCACCATCCCAAGTTGTTAACTCGGTGTTCCAAAGATGCCAGACCATCAAAATATCAATTTGTCAAAGGAAATAGTCAAGTGAAAGGGTAAAGTTTCAAAGGGTTAAGTGCATGCCAAAGGGAGTTGTTTTTTCCCAAGGGTGTCCAAATCATCATTTTCCACAAGCACTAAACCCTAATTTCCTCACCCATTGAGCTAGGGTTGGCTACAGAACTAGAGACATATAAGTATATGAGGCATAAGGGAGGTCATTTCAGTGAGTATGAGGCCATTCCAACTCATACACATCATGTCTCCATTATTTTTCAATACGTCATTCCAAGGGACAAATCATCTGCCACACATAGGGTCGATTTTTCTTCAAACTATGTTTTAGACCAAACAGGGAAGAATTTGGAAAATTTGAGAGAGGTTTTTGTCCACAATAGGCCAAGGAAGAAAAAATTCTTTCAATTTTTACATAGGTTTCATGGTTTTAGAGAAATTTCAAAACTATAGTTTCTACAAGAGAGTTGTTGCACTTTTGGAGTGACCTTGGGAAACTCAAGCGTTTTCCTAGTTGGAGTGACCAAATGACTTGTTTGATGATTCAAATGATAACTAGACACATATAGATTTCCAATGAGCTATCATAAGCTCAATTTGGAGTGGAGGAAGACGTCCAAAAGTTGACTGAAACAACACTCTGCATTTTGGCAGCCTCATTCTACACATTTTGACAATCTTGGGAGATTGAGCTTTTGACAGGGAAAATGAGCTCCAAATTGAAAAATTAATTTTTTCTGGAAAGTAGAAACAACAAGATTTACAACGAGCTATCCCATCCTCAATTTAGAGATCAAGAAGGTAGTTAAAAGCAAGCTGGAACTTGTGTTGCATGTTGAGGGCTTGGCGCTGCGCTTTGAGCCCAGCGCTGCGCTTTTGGCAGAATTTCATAATGAAATTTAACACTGGTGCTGCCCTTCCAGGATGGTGTTGTGCTTCTATGCAGTGGCCCTATGCTTTGTGAAGGAGTGCTACAAAAACCTCAAACTCTCAAGAAAACTTCAAATTTCTCTCTCCTTCCATCATTGCAAGTTGGCATCCCTCCCTTTAGTTTTGGTTTGCAAATCAAATCTATAAGCATCATTTTCCATGTTTAATATGAAACCCTAAAATCTCCCTAATGATGCCTAAAACCCTAAATCCTCACTTTTCATCCTATCACCTATCCCTACAGCTCTAAATTCCCCTATACTTATTTCCCTATCCCCTTATCCCTATTCCATATCATTCCATCCCTTTATCCCTCCTCCCCAATGGCATCAAACAAAACAAGCCCTCCCTCTCATTTCCTACTCCCTCATTCATTTTTTTCCCATAAATTCATTTCACATCCCCTCACTCCTAAAACACTCTCACTCATTCCCTTCATACAACCTCCAACCTTGCAAACATGGACCAAGAAGACCGAGACTATGAGGACGAGAACACAGGCAGTGACACCTCAGTAGATAGAGTTAAGCAACAGAGAAAACCACACAAGGGAGGATGATAGGTTTATGATTCTTGCTGAATCTTCCTTGGATCATCAAAGCACATGATGATGGTGCTTCTCGCCAATTTTGGGCAAGTTTAGAAGAAATTTTGTCATTTGCAAATTTTGGAATTTATTACACAGAAAAACTACCTAGAAGTGCAGCGCCACCGGCACTACGCTTTCCCTAGGGGAACCTAATGAAGAAATGGTTTGCATTTTTGGATTCATAGAGATGAGGACATGCACCCTAGCAAGTTTCAAAGTTTTTGGGGCAGAACTAGTCCACCAAAAGGTCAAAAAACACCCTAAAAATGACCTTTCTACCACTTTTTGGACACACAGAAGTAGTCTTGCAAGAATCAAGTTTTTAGGGGTCAAATGAACTTAAAATTTAGAAATTCTTGGTGTTTTGGAAATTAGATTGGAAGAATTTTCCAATGAGTTATCATGGGCTCAATTTGGATGCAAGAAAGGCCTCCAAAATGGACCTGAAAGTGGCACTACGCTTCTGGCCAGTGGCGCTACGCGTAGGGCAGTTTTTGCTCAGGATGGCCATTTTTCCAGTTTTTTCACTGTGATCATGGATTCTATCTCATGGAGGTTGTTTAACCATTGTAAATTATGAATTGGAATGTAATTATGATATATAAATAGTAATAGAGGGTAGATTCATTGCTTTAGAAGTTAGTTTGAGCTCAAATGAATCAGTGTTTCACTTTTAGAGGCAAGTTGTTGAGATGCCTATATTCATGTTTCTTGTTCAGTATCAGTTAGATTAGCTCCTCATCTTAGGGATTCGACCCCTGAGGATGAGATGAGGTTGAATACATGTCTATATCTTCTTATTCTTTCTCTTGGTAGAGGGTTGGACTCAGTCGGATGCTCAGACCTTGATTGTACACCATTTGTAAGCAGTTTAGCAGGAGATTAATAAGTATTGCAACTATTTTTATGGGATCCATGTGGTATGGAGTTTTAGTACAGTTTATTCTTATGTGATTATATGTTAATGTGTTTTATGTATGCCATTAATCATTTCATTGCTTCTAGTTAAATGTTTTCAAGTTTGATAGGCAAAATTCATCGCATTAGTGCTCTGCCTTGGGAAACCATTGACCATTTCACGTTTTCTACAGTCCAAGAAGGATCCATGGTTTTCACATGCCCTTCTTAGCTTCTCACCAGTCTTAAACATCTCACCCCATCAAGCCCTAGAGTGCTAAATCCTATGTCTACCTTGCCCCATTAAACACCCTGCAATTCTGACCTAGTTTCCTAGACCTAAACTGTCCAGCTCCTCCTAATCCGATGAAACTCCTTCAAAAATCCAATCAAAACTTCGTGCTACTATACCTAGCCTAATTTCCTTTACCTGATCCAGTCATCTTGGCTGAGATCCTTACGGAGAGAGCCCTCTCCCGACCTAGTAGGGCTAGCTACTTGGCTAAGCGTGGTTTGTGGTTACCCTGGCATTGCCTTCCTTCAGCTTGAGGTTCAATCCAGGCGATAACACAACCTTCACAGTAGCATGCTTCATCAAGTACACAAGCTCTAATTATTTTCTTGTAGAAAGGCAACCTATCTATCAAACCTTGATGCATTACCCACACAGGATGTTCATCCGGACTTGGTCCAGCAGTAGGATGAGCAACTCCTTCAAGAATTTGTGCAAATCTAGAGGGAAACCAACCTTCCCTCCATAAATTGTGAAATCCTAGCTGGCAGTCTGCTGGGCCCTAGAATTTTGCAATCCTGCTGAGCAAGCTTCACCTATAAAATTATGAAATCCTTTCCATCTGGGCTGCTCAACCCAGAATTTGCACAAATCTGGGTAGCAGTCAGCTGCTCTGCCCAGAAATTATGCAAATCTTCTAAGAAGCCAGCCTAGCTCCCAGCCAGAAATGCGCATTTTCTCCCAGAATATTGAGCAGCCTCTTGCATGCAATTGAGTTGACTGGTTCCCTCCAGGACTAAGGAAAACAGAATTGCATGCATGGGTTGCTTCTCCCAAGGCAACATACAAAGGCATCCCTTGTTTTAGGGATCTATTTTTGGCAGTTGGAGGTTATATGCAAGGATCATTTCAGAAACCTCCCACCAACTGTCGCTTTCCCTAGATTTGTGGCATGTGCGTCACAACCTCGATTTTAGAAAAACTCATCAACTGGATGCTGCAGAGCTCATTCCTCACTTCAGTCTTGTAGCTCTAACATCCCACATTGCATCTAGGAGCTATCGGCACATTCAGCTCAATTGTTTTGTGGTAAGACTGCTTTCCATGTCTTGTGTTGCATTTCTAGCACTTTTTGTGTTTAGCTTCGTATGAATGCTGTCTGTTTGATTTTAGTGAGTGTTTGTTGTCATTTTTATACAGTTTAGCTCATACAAGAACCATTGTAGTTTTAATTAACATCTCACTACTATCACATGCATGAAACTATTTTTCACGAACGATCGTTGATTCAGTGACTCGCCTAACCCACATGCATGTTGTTCCATTTTCTGAATCTATCATTCACCGTTTGCATGAACGATCATTCTCTTATGCTTACACTCTGTATCGCCATGCATTCTCTTTCACATTTGTGTTCAATTTCCCATCGGCGAGTCTGGGTAGCCTCAACCCAAACTTTGCCTCACCAAGACAATATTACGTAATCCTAGGAGGGAAGGCTCTATATTCCTCTCCAGAAATGTGTATTTCTACCCAGGAGCTATTCTCCAGGCTTGCTTTGCGCAAATATGAGGGACAGTGATTGCTGGCCCAGAGAATTGCGTAATGTAGTCATTGAGCCTGGAACCATTTCTAGCCGAGATTGCACATTGCGCAATTTAAGCAGTCAGTAGCCAGATTGGACTATGTATTGCGCAGTTCCAGTAATCAGTCACCCTCCCAATAGCCATGACTGTGCCTTGCACAGTTTTGGTAGTCGGTCTCCCGACCTCCCGTCGAAAATTGCACGACCTTCATGATTAGTCACACAGGTATGTTGAAAGTTAGTTCTCAAGTTCATTTTGGTTTTCGACTGACAGATTGGCTTCCATGATTGTTTCCATGTCTCCAAGTATCACAGGTGTTCATCTGCCTCTTAGCAAGATAGGTACACTGGTTTCCAGGAGAGTAGAGTTGAAGACACCGTTCATAACACACTTGGGGATGAAGTCGATCAAGTTTCTATGAGCTTGCCTACTCACGAAGACATCAAGTTGTTCATAGACAAGGACATCAAGATATGTAGAAGCAGCATCACAGGGAGAAGCATCATGAACAACAGCTGAAGGAAACATGCCGGATGCAACGAATGCAAGAGGAAGGTTGTTGACAACATGGAGGCGGAACAAAGTTGCAAGCTCAAGCAGATCCACTGATGATGAAACCCACTTTGGAGACTCAGCCTATGAGGTGACGACACGATCGCGTGAAGACAGAGAATGGAACAAAGAAGGAGTTTCATGTGCTAAATCAACAACTCAAGGAAGAACATGAGTTGCACAGACAATCGAATGAGTTGCAACAGGAATAGGAATAGTAGGGGGCACAACATGCACTCACAAATGAAACTGTGCCTGTACAAGTTATAGATCCATCCCAATAGCTGGCACGGAGCAGACATGGTGAGCAGTGTTATTGATCGCATGCAAGGGATTCAGCAGCATGCATTTCATTGTGCACACACATGCAATCCAACCCATTCAGCACACTCACCAAGGCAAAGACAAGAAGCAAGTCCAACTAGAGATGAACATGTAGTTGACAGTTTATGTGCATGACCACTATCACACACTAGAATATGCATCAGTGTGTTTCCGGTTCATCCATACCCAAGAAGACCATGTGCATGCTAGTAGACGAGTTGGATGGAAGAGCCATACCAATGCACCCGGATGCAATGGAGGCAAGAGTTTGCTTCAGCAAGATGTCACCATGGAGCTCATGCACACCATCATAAATGACAAAGCTTGGTATCATCTCACCTCCTTCACCATCACAAGCATGTCAAAGAGTTGGTGTCACCACAACAAACTGAGTGTCAGTGATGCCTTGCATGGCTTTCTCAAGTCATTTTGTCTCACATGGGCACATGTGCATTGTAATGTAACGACTTGTAAGTGGAAGTTCAAGTTTTGATAGTTGGATGTAACAACCATAGAGTAGATGAAGAGTCATGAGGGTAAATGAACTGTCGCAAAGGGGAATGTCAAGGGTCACCCCACCCTTTGCCATAAATAGAACCTCATAACTCATTGTAAAGGATTTTGGTCATCCAAGTTTCTGATAAGACTATCTTAGAGAGAGCTTGGATAGTATTGTAACGAGCCTTGGCTTCTCCATTGTGCAGAGCTAGTATATCTCTTTGGAGGAGCAAGCAGTTGTGGCTGTAATGCTCCGCTGTTGGAACTAGTGGTTAGACATGGATGTATTATATGAATAGAAATTACACTTAATATAACAGAACCAGCACGTTTCATGCATATGTTGTATTGTATTCTATGCTATCTAGTTTACTCTAAATGATATATGTATTTGTTTGCTTATGCATGCATGTATGGAATATTTTGTATAAGTATGTATGAATATTTATGAAATGTGTTGTTGGTTTAACCATCACTTTGGATTGCTCGCTAACTTTCTTTCCAGCTTGTGATGCATCTTCTCTCATTTGTTCCCTTCTGGCAAGCCGCATACTATTACAGGTTTCCAAGGGAGCACTCACCTCACCTTCAGTGTGTTAGAACCTCTCATGCACCTTCCTTGGCTTGCTACAACAGTCACACCCTTGCTACCAACAGAGACATCTTACTTTCCTCTGTTCAAAATCACAGTCAAGGCATTACCGTACGACCCACTACTAGGACTCCTACACCAAATGGTCTGAGGTCTAACTGGGACTTTTTACCGGGGAGATCCCCTTACATGTTGGCAGGTCTAGCACTATAAATGAGCCACTAATTGTAGAATTGTTAAAGTTGAAAGAGATGAAATTTTCAAATCTAGATACTATCAAAATCATAGGTGTAGAAATTCATTTTTTGGGAGTAGAAATCATTTCTCACCTCTATTGAATGAAATTAAGTGTTTCAAATGTAATAACATTTTCCACAAGGCAAGTGAGTGTCGAAGCAAGTTTTTCTAGCCATATAAACAATAGATATTTGAACAACGAGTACATCCAAGAAACATTAAGAGATGGAAGAAACAAATTGAAAAAATGGAGTGTGGACTTGATTTGTCTAGACATGATCAGGAAGGAAAATAGTGTGTGGATAATCTTTTCTCTAAATGTGTGACTGGAGATAAGAGTAAATTATTGTTTCTACAAGAAAAATTAAAGGAAATTTCACCTTCGAAAATAATGCCCCAACACAAATTAAAGGAAAGGGCATAGGCAATTTGGATGAAAATACCAAGGCCCAATTTGTTTTGTATGTGGATGGTCTCAAGTACAACCTATTGAGTGTAAGAAAAATGTGTGACAATGGCTATGATGTAACTTTTATCTCTAAATATTGTGAGAGACAAAAAACAGAGAATGGCAAGTTGGTAGGGAAGGAATCAAGATTCACAACAATGTGTATGTGTTTGATGATTCAAAAATGAATTGCCAGTTGAGCAAAGCAAAACAAGCATGGTTGTGGTGCAAAAGGTTGGGGCATGCAAATTATGATATCCTAGTCAAGTTCAGTAAGTTAAGGGCATTTAGAGGCTTACCAAGCCTATCAAAACCTAATAATTCAATTTGCAAGTCCTATCAATGTAGAAAGCATACAAGGGCTCAATTTAAAACAAAGGAGTTTTCATCTTCTAAGCCTTTGGATCTAATTCACACTAACATCTGTGGTCCTATAGGAACAAATAAACCAAGAGGATAAAGGTACTTTATTTTATTTATTGATGATTTTACTAGGGTACTTGGATAATATTATTGAAAGAAAAATCATAAGACCTAAGTAAGTTTTGAATACAGAAAGTTTTAAATATTTAAGGCTCAGGTTCAGAATGAGAAGGATCTTAAGATTAAATTCTTGAGATCTGACAAGGGAGGAGAATTCATCTCCAAAGAGTTTTAATATGTTTGCGAAAAACATGGCATAAGGATGCAATTCTCATTATCTAGAACACCTTAGTAGAATGGTGTTGTTAAAAGGAAGAAAATAACCATTTAGGAGGTGGCTACAGAATGATGGATGAAGGGAAGGTTGCACACATCTTCTGGGGAGAAGTAGCTCAAGTAATTATTTAATTTGAAAACATAACACAAATTAGGACTAACAGTGATAAATCCCCTTATGAGTTATGGAAAGGAAGACCAACATTTGTAAAACATTTCAATGTTTTCGGTAGTGAATGCTATATCAAGAGAAATGATAAAAACCTTGGTAATTTTGACTCTCGAGATGATGAGGGTATATTACTTGGATATTTAGTGAAGAGAAAACGCTGCAAATGCTTCAACAAGAGGGAAAAAAGGGTTGAATATTGCATCGATATCATAGTTGATGAAACACTACCTCATTTAGTGATGTCTAAAGAAAATGAGAGATCAAATGAAGAAGAAGATTATACTCTCAGATATGCAGACCAAGAAAAAGAAGATGATGAAGAAGAAGATATAACACAAAGGCATAATACCTCATCCGGGTATGTATAAAAACAACACAAAGAAATTGAAATGATTGGTGATTGAATGCTTGGTGTCCAAAATACAAGGAAATTCATTGGTAGTCCTAGTCATGCAAATCTTTCCTTGTTGTCACAAATCAAGCCCAAAAATCTCATTCAAGCTAGTGAAGAAGGGTTTTGGGTGAAGGAAATGAAGTAAGAGTTGGACCAAAATGAGAAAAATGACAATTGGGAGCTTGTTCCTAGACCTAAGGACAAAAGTGTTATAGGAACCAAATGTGTTATTAAGAATAAGCTAAATAAGGAAGAGAAAGTGGTAAGAAACAAAGGAAGGCTAGTCTATAAACGTTATGCACAAATACAAGGGATAGACTTTGAAGAAACGTTTTCACCAATAACAAGACTGGAAGACATGAGAATGTTCCTAACTTTTTCTATCCATAAAAAAAAAAAAAAAAAAGTATATCAAATAGATATAAAATTAGCCTTCCTCAATGGAGATTTAAATGAAAAAGTGTATGTAGAACAACCAGAAGGTTTCTTTCTCCCAAAGAATGAAGATTATGTTTGTAGATTGAGAAAGTCTTTATATGGGCTAAAATAATATCCAAGAGCATTGTATGCTAGACTAGACAAGTATCTTCAATTGCAAGGCTTTAAAGAGGGACAATTTATAGAAATTTGTCTATTAAATATGAAGATGATCATTTCCTAGTTATTGTGGTTTATGTAGATGATATTATCTTTCACAATGTTTTGGGCGGATGGGACAAAATTTTTCTAAGATAATGCAAAAATAATTAGAAATGTCTATGATCAGGGAGTTGTCTTTCTTCCTTGGATTGCAAATTAGCCAATATGAAAAGGGTATCTTCATCTCTCAATCCAAGTATCTATGGGAAACATGGAGAAAATTTGGGAAGGAACAGTGTAAGAATGTTTGTACCTCCATGGTGACTAGTTGTATGCTAAGTAAAGAGGATGAATCCCCTCTTATGAACCAAAAGACTTGAAAATCAACTATTAGAATTTTGTTGTACCTAACTAATATAAGACTAGACATAATGTAAGAAGTGAGCTTGGTGGTCATATTTCAAGCAAGTCCCAAAGAAAGCCATGTCAACGTAGTGAAGAGAATTTCCAAATATTTGCAAGGCATAATAAAATTTAGCTTGTGGTATGCAAGAGGTAAATATTTCAATTTAAAATATTATACTAATGTTGATTGGACTGATAGAATTGATGATAGGAAAAGTACCTATGGAGCAACATTTTTCTTGGGGGACTACCATGTGTCTTGGGTATGAAAAAAGAAATACTCAATATCTGTATCTACAACAAAAGTTGAGTACATGGCTACAACCAATTGCTGCACTCAAATTCTTAGATGAAGCATACTTTAAAAGACCTCAAGGTTGAGTTAAATGATCCAATCCCAATCTTGTGTGATAACAATAATGTTACCAACATCTCCAAGAACCCAATTATGCATTCAAAGACAAAAGATATTCCAATAAAATATCATTTCTTCAAAGAAGCAGGTATTTTTAATTTTTTTCACCTTGAATATGTGGCCACCAATGAGAAACTTGTATATAGATA
>APFE031191802.1:0-17036 GCA_000404065.3 Pinus taeda
TTTCCCGAAGTAAAGGATATAAATGTTATAATAAAAGACTTGGGAAAATTGTTGAAAGTATTGATGTTGTAGTTGATGAAGCGTGCAAAAATCCAAAACAGATAAAATTGAATATTATGAAAATGAAAAGATGGGGATTATTTTCCCACATCAAATCACAACGATTCTGAAGAAGAAGAAACCAATGGAGCACCAGAAGAAGAGATAACGATAGAAGAAAAATCTGTCTAGGTATGTTCAGAAAAATCATCCAGAAGCTTAAATTTTAAGGGAAAAAGAGGCAAGTGTACAAGCAAGAAGAACTATTATAGAAACCTCAAGCTATCTAGCATTACTATCCTCCACCAAACCTCAAAATTTAAATGAAGCATGAAAAGATGAATGTTGGGTCAAGGCCATGAATGAAGAACTTGAGCAAATTGAAAATAATAATACTTTGGAATTAGTTCCTAGACCTCATG
Organism: Pinus taeda; assembly: GCA_000404065.3. NCBI lineage: Eukaryota > Viridiplantae > Streptophyta > Pinopsida > Pinales > Pinaceae > Pinus > Pinus taeda. The sequence continues at coordinate 462 of APFE031191802.1, forward strand.
ATAAAAATATTATAGGAACTAAATGGATATTCAAAAACAATCTGAATGAAAATGGATAAGTTATTAGAAACGAGGCCAGACTTGTTTGTAAATGGTATGTTCAACAAGAAGGTATAGATTTTGAAGAAACTTTTGCACCTGTTGCTAGACTTGAAGCCATAAGTATGTTTCTTGCTCTTTCTAGCTTTCATAAATTCAAAGTATACCAAATGGATGTAAAATCTGCCTTCCTTAATGGAGTTTTAGAAGAAGAAGTCTATATTGAACAACCAGAAGGATTCATTCTTGGAAATGATGCAAAAATTGTATGCAGACTCAAAAAGGCTCTCTACAGTCTAAAGCAGGCTGCAAGGGCCTGATATTATTGCCTTGACAAATATTTACACCAATAGGGTTTTGCAAAAGGGTTAGCAGATAACAATATATATACAAAGATTGACATTAATAAATTGCTAATAATTGTTGTTTATGTTGATGATATCATTTTTGGTAGCAATGAAGAATCCATGAGTTAGAATTTTGCTTCAGTAAACAGCAAGAATTTGAAATGTCCTTGCTTGGTGAACTTACCTATTTTCTTGTCCTACAAGTTCAACAAAATGAAGATGGTATTTTTCTTTCACAAACCAAATATCTCAAACAGATATTGAAAAGGTACAACATGGAAGATTGTAAACTTGTATGCACCCCAATGGTAACAGGATGTAGTCTCATCTCAAATGATGAATCAGTAGCAGTACATCAACCAACTTACAGATCCATGATTAGTAGTCTGCTTTATCTAACAGGTACCCGACCTGACATCATGCATGTAGTAGGAATAGTTGGAAGATTCCAAGCAAATCCAAAGGAATCACGCCTTCAGGCAGTCAAAAGAATTTTAAAATATCTTCAAGGAACACAAAACTTTGGTTTTATGGTATCCTAGAGATACAAATCTCACTCTCCATGCATATACAAATGCAGATTGGGCAGGAAGTGTTGATAACAGAAAAAGCACCAGTGGTGGTGCATTCTATATGGGTTCCAGGTTAGTGTCTTGGTTCAAAAAGAAACAAAGTTCAATTGCACTATCTACAACTAAAGAAGAATATGTGGCTGTTGCATCTTGCTGCACACAACTATTTTGGGTGATGCAAACCTTGCAAGATATTCATATCACATGTACTCCACCCATCTCCATTTTATGTGATAATACAAGTGCCATCAGTATTTCAAAGAACCCAGTCATGCACTCCAAGCCCAAGAACATACCCATCAAATACGATTTTCAATGTGAACAAGTGCTTGAACAAAACGTCAAATTGGAGTATGTTCCCTTCAAAGAACAGATTGCTGCTATATTCACTAAACCATTGCCCAGAGAGACATTTGAATATCTCAGACAAAAGCTGGGAGTAGTTGCCGCATCATCCCGCTGTTAAATCCAAATTTTTAGAAAAAGGTTGTTATACCCGTGTTTCATAAAGCAGAGTCACGTACAGACGCGGGTTGCTATGGGTAAAAGAGCGTATATGTGTTTCAGGCAAGAAAAATAGTGGGGCAATATCTGATATGGATGCTCTGACTGATATTGATGATTAATGTCTATATGCTCTATCCATCAATTTTATCTGACTGACAAAGATGCCTTCATCATTGGTAGCATAGGTTCAGGGGGAGCATTAGCCTTCACATACATTCAGCATTGTTGGCATTATGGTCGCTGAGTCCAACGATGACTTCAGATATTTATATCATTTGTTGCTTAAGTCATGTAAAAGTCTAGGGTGTGATATGTCTTCTCATACATTTGAATGAGTCTTTTTGGACAAACGATGTAATTTGTATCCCCACTTTACATGGGATGGATGATGTAATATTTATTGTTTCTGTCATTGGTATATGCCCACTTGGTTGGGTGGATAAGTCAAATTTGGTATATCCCCACTTGGTTGGGAGATGGATGTATGTATGTGTCATTGGTGATAGGAAGATCATCCTCACATAGGTGAGTTATAGAGTTATGTTATTATTTTGGAAAATATTTTTGCAAACTCTACTTGTGCTTAGGGGGAGCATGGATATCATAATGTATGTCAAAGGGAGAGAATATCTTGGTTCACCCTTTGCCCTTGATGTCAAAGGGGGAGAGTGACTTAGTCTTGTTTGTTGTTTCCATCAAGTCCACAGGAGGAGATTGTTCGCATTATGATACAGGTGTTGTCCTTGATGGCAACTCACTCAGATGAAAGATCACGATGCAGCATGACAACAACAAAGAATTACATATCAGACTACAAAGAATGAAGAAGAAGAGGTATACGCAGGTTCACCTTGACCAAGCTGCGTGTACACGCAGGTTCACTGAACAAATGTCGTGTATACGTACACACGCACTTTCACAGAAGTGCGTATATGTTGGAAAATTAAGCTTTTGGTCTGTGGTATTTGGTCCAAGGTATTTTGATCCACGGTATTGGGCCAAGGTATTTGGTCCGAGGTATTGACCCTAGGTATTTGGTCCAAAGTATTGGTCCTAAGTGGTTTTGATCCAAGGTATTGAGAAAGGCCTAAAACTATATAAGGAGGAGAAGATCATTAGGCCAATATGTGAAAGTATTGAATATTTGATGAATTGTGAGATCTAGTATGCAGGTTATTGGCTTATGGTGCTGTGCTTGATCTGAACTATGGATGAACCTTAGCGGTTGACGAAGGATAAGATCTAATGATGGATTCGGATCTTAAGGCTTGAAATGAATTATCATTATGTGGTTTGATCATGTATAGTCTAGATTTGAATACTGATGCATGTGTTATTATGTAAATATTATGATCTGGGTATAACTGAAGTCCGAAATAGCTGTAGAATTATGAATTAATATTTGCAGATGTGTGCGTTGGTTGGATTTGATAAAAGTGCGTATACACGTAGGTTCGACACATGGAAGTAGCATATACCTTATAAAGTATGTTTCAGTTGTTTTTGTTTGCTGTTGTAGAGTTCTGGGTTTTGGTTTGGGTTCTGGTTACTGTATTCTGGTGACAGTATTCTGAATAATCAGATTGATTGTGATTTAATGATGGGTTGTCAAAGTGATTGATTGATTTAGTTGTGGTTGATTTAGAAAGTGATGATTGAGTTTCAATGATTGGTTGATGTAGATATATTTGATGATTGAATTGCAGTTATGATGTTGTTGATGGATCCAGTCTGAAAATTTATGAAACGTGGTCCTTGGAGGAAGAAAGAAGGTCGTAGCCTTCAGTAGGTCGCCACCTACGTATTAGTAAACATTTCAACTAGTACAAGAGTTAGGGGGTTGTATCTCCTTTCCAGTAGAAGATGGAGAACAAGGGAAGGTTGTAATCTTCTGCAGGTAGAAGCCTGCGTACTGGTTTAAGTATGCACTAGTACAATATTGTAAACATATTTTCTTATTATTTATAGAAGACAAAGACGACAACAACAAATGGTTTTTACCCACATTGGGTTTCCACCTTATATCTTGGTGTTCATGTGTGTTGCTTATGTGTGATGCTTTATTCTGCTTTTACTACATTGTCTAATAAATCTTTGATATACTGGTTAAAGTTCAATGCATGATAAATTGGGTAAATCAAATATTCTCTACATATACGCTGGTTGCTTTAAGTACAATCGCAAGTACACACTAGTTCACTTAGCTGAAGTAGAGTATACAAATTTGTTTGGGAAATAAAATTATTGATATGATAATACTAATTCACCCCCCCTCTCAGTGTTATTTCCAACACAAAAGCATCCATAATTACTCAAGCATTGATGAAACCATTTTTTTGAAAGAGGGGGGCATGTTAAGTCCCTATAATACTAGTGTATCCCCCTTATTGTTATTGTTAGTGTAGACCTTTATTGTTATTGTTGTGTCCTTACATTATTATTGTTATGTAGGATGTTATTCTATTATGACCCCTTAGACTCCTATATATACAAAGAATGTCTTGTCATTTGTATCATCCAAGAATTGTTCATTTATGTAATGTAAATGAGGTTTCCCCCTCGAAAATAATAAATCTTAAGTCGATATATATATATATATATTGTGAGTTGGTTCAATAACAAATGCTCTGGAAGCCCTAGAATAGGTTGGGTTGATCTATTAGTTCATGGAACCATAGGTTGGGTTGATCTACTAGTTCCTGAAGCCCTGGACAACTTGGGTAAAGACCGATATGGTTGATGTTAGTGGTTTCTGAACCGTAGAGGTGGAATCACTATGGTTGAGGGTTGAGGTGGTTTGGCTTTTAAAATCCTTGGTTGGTTTTGTTTTGGCTTATTCCATGAGATCTCACATTCATGTTTGGAATATGGTGCAAGGGTGATTGGCTAAAAGAGAGATTTAGTTTAGCCCAATCTATGGTTGGGTGGTATGTGAAAGTCCCTAATTTGGTTGGCATTTTCATATGTTAATATGAGATATTTTCCTATTAACAACGTAAACTTTGAAACGGGAACTATAAACTCAAAACAAAAACTCTAGCAATTTTTTTTTTTTTTAAACATGAAAAATCAACTTGAAAATGAAAAATGTTGATATTGAAATAACACTTTTTTTTAGGGTAAATTTTCAAATGTTTTATGAATAAAAGTGAAAACCAATTTTTTGTGCAAAAATTGTGCAAAAAACATGTTGAAAAATGAAAAGTGTTTACGTGTTGATGTTGAAATATTTTTTCAACATTTTGAAAAAATTGCATAAAAGATTTTATCATGAGTCCGAAAAACATTAAAGTTTAAAAATAATGATTAAAACACAAATTTAAAAATAAAAGCAAAAATAAAAACAATAAAAAGCTAAAAAATAAAAATAAATAAGAATATATATTTGAAAAAAAAAAAACATAAAATTAAAAATGACAAAAACAAATATAAAATAGACCAAAAAACCTAAAAGAAAAAAAAGAAAAAGAAAAAGAAAAACAAAGTTAACTTATAAAATAGATTAACAAAATTAAAAACAAATACAAAGAAAAAATATAATAAAAACATTCACAATTTAAAATAAACTATTTAAAAAAATAAAATTAAAAAGAAACCTGATTTAAAAAAATTAAAAATAAATAAAAATAAAAATAAAACAAAAAAAATTTAAATAATTTAAAACAAAAACTATTATAATAGATTTATTTTTTGAAATTCTATATATATATGTTAAATTTAGAATATTAATATTAAAATCTTAGAAAAAAGAAAAATATTAAAAAAAACAAAAAAAAATAAAAATTGGAGGGTGGCGCTGAAATCTATTCTTGGAATTGGATTAAGACCCAATATAACAATTTTTTTTTTTTTTAATATGTGGGTGAGCCTAAATCCTTATGAGAATCAGGTTTCAGCGGGGCAAGAATAAAAAAATAAAAAAAAAAAAATAATTATATCAATATTTTTTTTTTTTTCGTAAGTGTGCGAGGCTGAAATCCGATTCTCAGAATTGATTTAAGCCCTGCTCAGGGGGGCACAACAATAGCTTTGCCCCCCCAGGCTGTGTCCCCAGGGCCCCTTGGCGTGGCTGAAGTCCCATTTTGAGAATCGGATATCAGCCCCACCCACTTAAATAAAAAATTATTAACAAAAAAATTGTTAATAATAATTTTTGTTTGTTTGTTTGTGTTTTTTTTTAAGTGGGTGAGGCTAAAATCCAATTCTCAGAATCAGATTTCAGGCTTACCCACTAAATAAAAAAATTTTTGTTAAAATAATATAGTAATAATATATATATATATATTATATATATATATATAGTATTTGAAGTGGGCGTCAACTGAAATCTGATTCTCAATCAGATTTCAACCCCACCCTAGCCATTTTTTTTCTTTTTTTACGTTTTGAATAATTATTTTTTAAAGATTTAACATTAATGTTTCTAAAATTTTTAATTTAACTTAATTCAATTAATTAATTAATAATTTTTTTTTTTTTGTAAGATTCATTTTATAATTTTTGTTGGATTTTTTTAAATTTTTTTTTAAATTAATTTTAAACTTGGTTTGATTTTTTTTTTGTTTAATTTTCCTAGTTTGTTTTGTGTTGTTGTTGTTGTTGTTGTGTTTTTTTTTTTTTTTTAATCAGGTTGTTTGTTTGTTTTTAATAGTTTTTAAAATGTTGTTATTTTTATTTATTTAATTTTTTTATAGTTTAAAAAAAATAAATAAAAAATAAATTAATTTTTTTCAATTTTTTATCGTTTACAAGATAAATTTTTGTTTTTTGTTTTATCTTATATATAATATATATATAATAATATATATAATTTATTAATTTAATATATTTTTTAAGTAATCAACATTTAAAAAAAGAGAAATAAGCCAACTAGAAAATTTGTTAAGTAATTAACATTTAAAAAACAATTTGACATAAAAAAGATTAAAGTGTCAAAAAATGTAACATTTAAAAAAAAATATCCATAGTTAACACATTAGAAAATATCAAGTGTCAAAAATAAGCCATCTAAAAAAAGGGGTTGATGCTGCATCAACACGTTTCAAAATTAGTATGAAAATCACTAATATTTAAAAACAAATATTTATATTTGATACATAAGAAAATTTAAAGTGTCAAAAATATGATATGAAAAAAAATATATGTATTCTAAATCACCACTTTTAAAAATTGATTGACTTTTTCACTACTTCAACGAAACGGGTAATCGTATCAATTCCTGTTTCAAAGTTTACATTGTTTATTGTGATCTATGAACATTTATAGTGATTATGTTGATGATATTATGGTTGACTTTCCATGGTTTCTATGCTTGTTATTTGTTGGTTACATATTGGTTATATGATGTATGCTATCTATCGTTATTATGATGTTTTGATAAGGTAATGAATATTGATGAATGCATGGGTTAACAAGTGTTATTGCAACTAGCTTGAGAGGTCTTGGATCTTTATTGGTGATTCTTAGATGGAAAGTATCAATTTATGATCAAATATGCATTCATGACATGTAGCTTATATGTTTACCATATGTTTGATGAAATGTTTGTTACGGATTAGACATCTCTAGGTCAATTTATTGCTTCATGTTTGGATGTTTGGCTTTGTTTCCATGTTAATTATGATTAAGGAAGGTTACAGGGAGTTTTGGGTAGTGGTATATAGGATATCCTAAAAAGGTCGCACATATCCTAAAACTACATGCTCAGAATTGGATTTTTTGGGTCATAACCACATGGAAGCAAGCCTGTGAGTGAGACTATAGGCTTCTCACTGTATGGATGCAATGCTAAGAGTGCGGTTATGGAGCTAGGTCATAGAAAAAAGGTTCCAGATCAGGGATTAATCCACAGTGGTGGTTGTTCAACTCTAAGTGATTTGTAGTCCCTGTAGGATGTCAGTAATTGTTTAATTTGTAGGCCCCACTTCCTTAATTGGAACTTGGAGGTTGGGTAATGTCATAGTGACACTCAACTCATGCTCACCCTAACAAGCTTGTGAATTTGGGTAAATGTGGGAGGCGGTGTTACATAGTGGTATCAGAGCAAGGTTGTAGGAGTACTGGACTTTAGGGTAAAAGCAAATCGTCATACATGTTTGTATGTTGGCATGTAGGTATGATGGTTAATGGTTTTTATATGCATCGTAGTTATATGCATGCTTTTCATTCTATTGTTGTTGTGGTTACATGCATGGTAGATGCTAGTTGATTACTGCGGTCATATGCATGTGCGTTGGTTAGTCATGCATGATAGTTAACTTGTTATATGCATTGCAATCATATGCATGATGGTTATTGCCATTGTGGTTAAGTTCTTGATATTATAATGTATCATGCTAATATGGATTGATTTGTGCATATGGATATGGTTATGATATTCATGTATGGGTCGATATACTTGCGATGTTGTATTGTACTAATCTGGACTAAATTGTGCGTATGTGATTATTATGCATGCATGTCAGTGGTTTATGAGTTTATCATGTAAGCATGTTAGCTAGTTAATGTTATAGATATCATGACCTTATTTATGTATGAGTTGATGTGCTTGTGAAGTTATATCGTGCTAATCTAGATTGATGGTGTAGACGAGATAACCTCCCCTGAAATACACTAAGGTATGGTTTTCATTATATCTTTTATTTGGTTTATTTAACATGGTATGTTGAAGAAAAGACTTGCCAAAGATCAAAGCAAGTAGAATTTAATGTAGCCATCCTTCAGAGCCTATTAGATTTGCAGAAGCATGGACCGTTTGTTAAAAATCAGAAGGGAAGAAATATTTTCTTATATAGATAATTACTTGTGATTATTTTATCTTTATGTTCTTCTTTTACCTTTTAGTTCATCAAGAAACTACCAAGACAATAACACAAGGAAAACATATTGTAGGCGGACAACTAGGGAAAAACCCCTATCTAGGGGAAAACCCAGTCAACAATTCTTCCTTCAGTAGTTTCTCGAGATAATCCAAGACTATAGACCCAGACAGAGACTCCCTCCACACCATGTCAACCCTCAATCCTTTTTTGTAGATGACAACCCTTCACAAGCAACTTTGACCTGCCAACATCAGTAGTAGCTTCGACCCAACAGTAGTAGCAACAACAAATTCAACTAAACTTGGAGAACTTTGATCTCCCTTGATACACCTTAGAACATAGTGAGATTTTTCCCAAAATTTCGATCTTGAGGTCTACTATCTCCTTCCAAAATCTCACACTCCTTTCTAGCGCTTCTTCTAGCCCTTTCTCAACTTTGCACTTTTCCAGCTTCCATATTTAGAAATTGAACTATGTGTAAGAGAGATGAGATGCTTCAAATGAATTTGAATTGCCTTTTATATATATCCTTCTATGGAGGTCGAATTAATCTTATTGATGCTGATTTGATCTTCTTGAGGCCAACTTGGTGAGGAGGAGACTAAATTCTTTTTTGACTCAAAAATAATTCTTTTTGCATGATTTGAAAGCCCAAGAAGGGTCTATTTTAATGTACAATGACTCTAATGACTCAGAAGAAATCCTAGAAGTCCTCAATGGGGACTTTGACCTAAAACATGATGACCTAAGCATGAAACCCATGCTTTAATAAGTCATATAAATAATAATAAAAATATTTTCTTCATTCTTTTGATAAGTACATCTCAAATACATTTATGAAGACCGAACCTAGTTACAAATTTCAACACTCCCTCTTAACTAGGGAGGTATTCATTAGTACAAGTATAAGGGAGATCTCAAAACACATGAACCATGAAGAATTTTAGGCATTGCAATACCATGGACTAGATTCCTGACCAGGGAAATATATATAAGGTCCTTCAATAGTTTATAGCACCGCAATGCCATGGAATAGATTCCTCACCAAGGAAATCTATGCAAGTGGGAATAAGATGGAATAAAGCTTTCAATCTATCTAGGTACCATCAGGCTTATTACTATCCATTAACCCATGGATCTAGGTGTGTATCCGAGGTCAGAGCTCCATGAACAATGCCACCCTCCCTACTTCGGGAACTAGACATGTTAATTTTAGGTATGTTCTATGCTAGAGAAATTTATTTAATTTCTTTTCCATATTAGCATTCACATCAGCATAAAGTAAAATACAGATAGAACGTAAATATAAATCGCAGAAGACAAGCCAAGACAAGAGGACATAAGATGTGGCGCTAGCCAGGGAAAAACCCCACAATGTGTGGGGAAACCCTTGATCAATTCTTCTTTTATGTTCTTCAAAGTTTAGCAGAGAAAGAGAGAGAGAGAGAGATAGTACATTTACAACAGAAAACAATTTGACTTATCTAGATCTGAGCATAGGTCATCTCCTATAACGATGAGATTAGTTGGAGACCTTCTGCTTCAACTGATTCTCCAAGGTAACTCCACCTATCATCGTGCTGCATCTGGTCCTCTAGCTGCACCACTGCATATTGCACCATGATGCACTATTCATGATTATCATCATGCTGCTCATGTCCATGATCTTATCCATCATAATGCTACTCAAACTAATGTGCATCATCATCATGCTGTTGCCCTTGCTAATGTGCATCATCATTATGCTACTGCCTCTACTCCATGTATCATTGCACTGCCCATGCATATGATCTCATAGTGCTGCCCATCATGATACTGCCTTTTCCTTCTCATTGCTTCATCATGCTGCAACAATTTGCTTCTGTTGATATCAGCCTTAGCTGCTTGCTATGGCTTGCAACCTAGCAAAGCAACTAGGGTATAGATCCTATTCGGCATACTTCTTAACCTATCGTTATTTCTGCGTTAACAGGTCTCTGTGTGTTAATAGTTTTCCATTACAACGTTTACCAGTCTCTATTACAGTGTATAGAGTTTCTCCATGAACTAGTGTATCATGTTGTTACCATGATAGCGTATGAACATGTACAACCTAGATGTCTCCTAGATCTGCGTATATATCTTCATCACTGTATCATCATGTACATCGTAGGTGTCTTCGGATCAACGCATATATATCTTCATCATGTACAACGTAGATGGCATCACGTTGACTGTGTGTAGAAGTCTCCTTTTGCAGCATATTAACTTAGGCTTATGTACAACATATATGGCATCACGTTGTACGTGTCTCCGTTGCTCTGCGTTAGAACTCATTACTACGTATATGCATTCCAGACATTATCGCGTCCCATGACTGTCTATATGACTTGTATATATTTGCATTCAATATGATTATGTCCCATGAATATGACTCTCATGCCCAACGTATATATTGCCAAGACTGTGTTATTACTATGTTAGGTTAATGCAAAGACTGTGTTCACCATTGACTGCGTATGAGTCATGAGTCTTCATGTCCGCGTAGAACATTTCTTCATTGTTGTGCATATTTCCATACCTGACTGCTTTTCTTGTATAGACAGCAGGTTCCATATATGAATGCGGCTCTTCATAACAACATTGCTTTTGACTGTATAAATGTCACATATAACCTGCATATGAACGTAACCATGAAGAATGTGGCTCTTCATTATCTGCGTGTAAGAATCTCCAAGACCTGTGTATCAATGACCAGCGTATAATGTTCTCTAGTCAGCGTATTGAGTTTCCACTGCAACTACCTGCGGCTATCCTTCACGTAACTGTGGCTACCCTTCACGTATCATCTCCATTGCTTGTGGGTTCATGGCTGTGTTATCATTTAGGGCATCATCATGCGTTGGTAGGGCATCATCTTTGGACCAGCGTGTGTTTCTCTTGGTGTCTCACTCCTCCAAAAACCCAAGAAGTGGAGAGGAGGAGATCCCTCAAGAATTTTGTGTCCCAAATGACATCAAATCTTCTTCAATTTATACTAAAACGTATATGATGAATAGACATGACGTTTGGGCTTCTTGAGCCTACCTTAGTTGCTGGTCGGCTAAATAATAAATCCATAATCAAAATAAATTCATATCTCCATAAATACTTATAAGAATTGGATGATCTTTGGATCAATCCTGTACCTCTCGATGAGAGGGATCCAATAAAAATATCAGCTGCCATAAATAAGTTGACCCACATGGAGTTTGGCCCTAGTTGCCAATTTAACAGACATCAACACATAATGCCGACCAGATGTCCTCCCAGGCAATGTTTCATATAAAGCCTCAAATTCCCGAATATTCCAATCGACAACATGTCCTCCTCGATCAAACAGATTGGAAACAAATCTCTCCTGATCAAACTGATCGAAAACCCTAAGCATGTAAAACATGTTATTAAACCTTGAAGAGATTTACTTATACAAACACAAACCCAATCAATAAAAAATTTCAAATGTACATAAATAGATATAGACCTCTGGGGTCTTCCAAACAATATTGATGTTGATCCTTAACTTTTCACAGTAGGACTTAGAGATTTTCCCAATGAATCCTAACAAACGATTCCTCAACCACACAACTTCCTTTCCTATTTATTATGCAACAACATATTCCACAACTCGATCCAACTTTTCTTATATCAACAGACCTTCAAAATATGTTCTACAATTTTCTTCTCTCACTCATGGCCTTCACTAAAACTTACGGTTGTTAGTCCTAGTCTAGTGCATGCCACATGAAGTAGAGAATCATATCCATCACTCCCTTTTAACCTAGGTAGATTCCTTTCATTCAAGCTCCCTCTCAACTTAGGGGACTTTACTTGTTTTCTTACGACATCAAAGAGTCTTTCATGGAACTTTGCTTTCTTCTCATTAGAGTTATCATGAACATCATTATTCACATCATGCTTATCACATCAACTTTACTTCACGAACATCTTCACCATCTTGAATATTATGTACCTTCACAACTTAGATAGCAAATACAACCAAATCTATAGAAACATGAAGTTTAACCATAGAAAATTCATGGAAGCATTCAACTAAAACTTACGGTTGTTAGTCCTAGTCTAGTGCATGACACATGAAGTAGAGAATCATATCCATCACTCCCTTTTAACCTAGGTAGATTCCTTTCATTCAAGCTCCCTCTCAACTTAGGGGCTTAACTTCTTTTCTTACGACATCAAAGAATCTTTCATGGAACTTTCCATTCTTCTCATTAGAGTTATCATGAACATCATTATTCACATCATGCTTATCACATCAACTTTACTTCACGAACATCTTCACCATCTTGAATATTATGTACCTTCACAACTTAGATAGAAAATACAACCAAATCTATAGAAACATGAAGTTTAACCATATAAAAATTATGGAAGCATTCAACTTTACACATCAAAATACTCAAACTTAATTACACACAAAAGACACATACACTCAAACTTCTTACTGGGATTTTTGTCATAAATCCTATACTACTTCATCAAGACTTTTAGCATTTCGTAATAGATTTCATTACATCTAGGGTTTCAACGTTTCTTTCAGAGGTTTGACATACCTTACTACATCATATAACAAACCCTAGAGATAATTTAGACAAATATGGATTTACAATGTATCTAACAACTTTAGAATTCATATGTTAGACCTCTCATTAGGATTTAGTGTGGGATCCTAGATTTCATACATGAGATTTTAACAAACAATACCAATCACATCTCAATTCACAGTAACAACATGACTAGCTTCCACTAGGGTTTGTTGTAAACCCTAGATATTCTCAAATAATCAAACATCAATCATAACTAAAACTCAGATTTCAAAAATCTTGCACAAATCTCAAATTATCACATAGTCATCATATACCAAAGATTTTGACTTCTACTAAGGTTTGTTTACAAAACCCTAAAATTTACAAATACTATCATCCTAGAGAATCGAACTTCGACTAGGGCTTAGTTCTAAACCCTAGGACACATGATAATCAATTATTAGGTCAACTCATATATTGAGGATTCCATCATCACGCACAAGCATATTATAACATGTGTTAGTCAAACCCAACTACACAAATATCAATAAGAGTTAGACATATAATAAACTTGATCAGACTAGGGTTTGATTGGAAAAACACACACATGTAAATGATTTCATTTTTAATACATTATAAGGTCTTGCTTGTACATCCTACCAAAACCTAATGATCTAGGGTTTCAATACAAAAAAAGAAAACCATAAATTATCAGTACTTCAAAGGTTCAGGACTTTAGACATTACCATTCAACCCTAATAGTTAGGGTTTCCATACCCATACCAAAACCCTAAACAAGACACCATCAAAGCATTAGTTAGTTACTATAGACTTCATCAAAACATCATACATTTTCCTTCAACAAGAACCCTAAGCAAATTAGGGTTTCACACATAATCATCGACATACCCTTAAGTTAGTATGTGAAGGAGGTTGCCTCTTCTTTGCCTTCTCGAAGAGGCTTATTATTAAGGTGTTTATCTTTCTTTTCTATCTTTTTGTGAGCTGGTTTCATAACATTTGGTATCAGAGCTTTGGATTCTAGGGTTTCGCTGCTCCAAACAGGTAATCATGGAATTTTCTCCATAATTTGTTTTCTGCAATGTTTCAGAATAAAAAAAAAAACCCATTTGAGAAGAAATCGCTTTGAACCACAGGTCTAAATTTCAGATATTTTCTTGCTATAGTTTTGAAGATATGATCTGAGGAAGTTAGGGTTTTTGCAAGCTTCGGAATTTCATATAAAACAGGTCATCATGGAATTTTCGCTATCACATTTGCGCTACAAAGTTTCAGAAGATAAAAAAAAAACCCATTTGAGAAGAAAGTGTTCTAAACCTCGTGTCAAAATTTTAGATCTTGGTTCGCTATAATTGCAGATATATGATTTGAGGAAGTTAGGGTTTTTGCAGACTCCCGAATTACATCCTAAATAGGTGACCTTGGGAAAATCATAACTTTCTCTGAGCATCAGATTGAAATTTCGTAACAAGTTACAAAAAGAGCATGGACTATGTTTTGTTTGAGTATAATTTTCAGAACCTAAGGTTGAAATAGTGACACATGGCTCTTCGTACAAGTGCGCTCTAGTAAACTAGTCTATAATCAGGTCATTATGGTAGATTTGACATAACGCTTCCTTGCAGAATCCAATCTTGATCAAACTTACGGGGTTGGAAAGAGAACACAGAGGGCTACTACAGGACACAATTTCACAACTTGGAGATCTGAAATTATAGAGTTACAGACGTTTGAAGATCTAGCTCATAAAATCAAGAAAAGGCGATATGAGGAAGTTTGATGGCAAGGATTCAGTAAATTGGATACTACAAATGGAGAAATATTTTGATCTACAGGAAGTGCAACTATTACAAAAGGTACATATTGCATCTTTACATTTAGAACCAGATCAATTTTTATGGTATAAAGGTCTTTGTTCTCATAAACCACTTGTTACGTGGTCAATTTTCATGGAGGAAATGATAGCACATTATGAGGATACAAAGAGAAACACCTTCTTTAGCCAATTGATAAATATCAAACAAAAGTGTTCAATGGAAGAGCACATTGAGGACTTTCAAAAATTGAATATAAGGGAAAATGATATTCCTGAGAAGTAGAGGACTGATGTCTCCATAGGGACTTTAAAGGATAACATTCAACATGAGGTTCATCTTTGGGAACCTGATTCATTGGAAAAGGCATTCAGTTTGGCAAGAAAAGTGGAAAGCAAAATTATGGCAACAAGAAAGTATACCCCTCACAACTATAACGATGGAAGTGTTGTTTCTTCTAGCCTTCCACAACCTACAAGGTTGACAACACAACAATTGGAAGAAAAAAGAGCAAAAGGGATTTGTTACAATTGTGATAACAAATACATTAAAGGTCATAACTGTACTGAGAAGAAATTATTTTACATAGATTGTGAAGAGGAGGAAGAAAATGATCAAGAAACATCAAAAGAAGAGGATATACACCAGGAACCACCCTAGAGAAAGAAGAAATGAATCCGACCATATCTTGTAAAGCATTGGAAAGGACTACCAGTCCTCAAACTCTCAAGACAGAAGGACATATCAAGAAGAAAAAGGTTCAAGAAGTGAAATATCACATCGAGAAAGAAGAAATGAATCCAACCATATCTTGTAATGCATTGGAAAGAATTACCACTCCTCAAACTATCAAGATAGAAGGACATATCAAGAAGAAAAATGTTCAAGAATTGAAATATCACATCTTGCATCAAGAAATGAATCTAACCATACCTTGTAATGCATTAGGAGAAATTACCACTCCCCAAACTCTCAAGATAGAAGGACATATCAATAAAAAAAAGGTTCAAGCAGTGAAAGATCACATCGAGCATCAACAACAAGTTCTCCAAATTTTAAATGATAACGCCACTTTGGTGCAAAATCGAATGAAACATCAGGCAGATCAACATTGTAGTGAAAAACATTTTGATGTAGGTGATTGGGTATTTTTACAACTACATCTCAAGCAAGATATTTATGAGAAGGAAATGTTGGAAATACCACATGCACTTAAGAAATGACGACCTTAATGGGAAGACACTTCAAGGTAAAAATGGATCCTGATAGTCTTAAATATTTTTTAGAACAAAGATTATCTTTAGAAGAACAGAAAAAATGGGTCACAAATATGTTGGGTTATGAGTTTGATATCATCTACAAAAAAGGGAAGCAAAATGTTGTTGCAGATGCTCTCAAGAAAGGATGAGGATGTGGAAGCATTATTTTATGCTATTTCTATTATCCAACCAGATTGGATAAACCAAGCAAGGGACAAATGGAAGAAGGACGAAGAACTGTGGCCACTCATTCAAAAGTTGCAGAAGATCCCAGTTCAAACAATATTGCCAGAACTTGATGAGGAAGGAAAAATCATATTGGAACCTGGAGCAGTCACAGAAACAAGAACCTAACAACTATGAAATCGATCAATTTCAGAGTATCTCATCAAGTGGAAGAACTTACTTGCTGAAGATTCCACATGGAAGGACAAGAATTTTATATAGAAGCATCAAGAACTACTCAACCATTGAGGACAACACTTTTTGAAGGAGAGGGGCACGTTAGGTCCCTATACTACTAGTGTAACCCCTTGTTGTTATTAGTACAACCCCCTTATTATATTGTTGTGCCCATGTAGTCCCCATATTGTTATTATTGTGCCCCATAGAAGCCCACTATTGTTATTA
>APFE031191802.1:17056-54885 GCA_000404065.3 Pinus taeda
TAGACTCCTATATATAGAAAGGAGGTCTTGTCATTTGTATCATCCAAGAATTGTTCATTTATGTAATGTAAAGGAGGTTTCCCCCTCGAAGAGGCTTATTTCTAAGGCGTTTATCTATCTTTTCTATCTTTTTGTGGGTTGTTTTCATAACATCAACTCATTCTTCAAGCTTGCTACTTGACCTGTGTTCTTGATAGTGAATAATTTTGTCAATGCTTCACACATTTATTGAGCATGGTCTATATTGGAAATGTATGGGACAAGATTGTCCTTAATTCTTTCTACCATGAGAGTCATAGCCAATATCTCTAATTCCCTATGCTTCACCTTTTCTGCATCACTCGATTCTTCAGTAGATTTCTTCACCTTACCTTTAACCACACTTAAGACCTTGTTCGTTTCAAGAATGAGGTCAATTCTCTTCTTCCAAGATATGTAGTTTGATGCTCCTTCCAACTTTTTCTCACTCTTTAATGTGTTATACATTGTCCTTGAATACAGTGAGTTTCTTCTCTTATAAGAGCTCCTTATATGATCCCTAGATCAACCCTTTAGATTCCTTCTAGTAGATACTCAAGACTGCCTTTTTCCTCTTTCACCTTAGCTTTGATACCATGTTAGAAAGTAAGAAAGAAAGAAATATTTTATTCTATATATAATTACTTGCAATTATTTTATCTTTATGTTCTTATTTTACCTTTTAGTTCATCAAGAAATTACTAGGACAATAACACAAGGAAAACGGATATAGGCAGACAACTAGGGAAAAACCCCTATCTAGGGAAAATCCAATCAACAATTATTCCTTCAATAGTTTCTCGAGATAATCCAATACTCTAGACCCAAAAAGAGACTCCCTCCACACCAAGTCAACCCTCAATCCTTCTTGCATATGACAACCTTTCAAAAGCAACTTTAATCTACCAACATCACTAGCAGCTTCGACCTATTAACATCAGTAGCAACTTTGACCCAGCAGTAGTAGTAGCAACAACTTCGAACAAACTTGGAGAACTTCAATCTCCCTTGATACACCTTAGAATAGAGTGAGGGTTGTCCCAAAATTTTGATCTTGAGGTCTACTATCTCCTTCCAGAAACTCGCACTCCTTTCTAGCCCTTCTTCTAGCCCTTTCTCAACTTCGCACTTTTACAGCTTCCATCTTCAAAAATCGAACTATGTCTAAGAGATATGAGATGCTTCAAATGAATACGGTTTTCCTTGTATATATGGCCTTCCAAGGAGGTCGAGTTACTCTTATTGAGTCCGACTTGATGTGGAGGAGACTAAATTCATTTTTGACTCAAAAATAATTCTTCTTACATGATTTGAAAGCCCAAGAAGGGTCTCTTTTAATGTACAATGACTCTAATGACTCTGAATAAATCTTAGAAGTCCTAAATGGGGACTTTGAACTCAAACATGATGACCCAAGCATGAAACCCATGCTTTAATAAGTCATATAAATAATAATAAAAATATTTTCTTCATTCTTTTGATAAGTACATCTCAAATACATTTATGAGGACCGAACCTAGTTATAAATTTCAACATAGTTGAGTATATATCATGGACATGAAGAGAAGACTAATGGGGAATATATAAGAAGTTCTCTTAGAATACGCTGGTTGGACAAGGATGATACAGTAAGAGGTGGCATATCTTTGGATACGCCCAATAGGCAGGCTAGCACTCATGGATTTTATTCTAGTTATGGTTCTAAGATACATCATCATAATTACTGCCAACATCCTTATAGGAGGAGTGAGAAGCAACATTTTCTAGAGTAGTTTGAGCTTAAGATGGGGTCTGTGACAGATGAAGAGTACATGACTAATTTCTGGAGTTGTTGAGGCATGTGTCTTTTCTTAAGGATGAGAAGATAAAAGTTCAAAGGTTCATCAGTGGATTGCCTTCAGCATTTAAGGATCAGATTGAGTATGATGAACCTCGGTCACTGGAGGAAGCCATTGGGAAGTTGAAGAATTTTTATGAGAAGTCTAAGTGTAAGTGTAAGCCTAAGCATGATTGAAAGGGTGCAGGTAATAAAGAAAGTATGACACCTCATAAGAAGTTCAATGTAATTGATGAGGACATAGGTCTCAGCCTGCAGAGTAGCAAAGTAAAAGTAATGGAAGAGAACCATAGAACCATTGCAGTGTATAACCAATGGTGGAGATCATCACAGGAAGGACTACCCTTTGTATTAGAGTGGCGCAATGGATGTGTGGCAAGCCTTGTTTCTATAGTGCGTAGGGGGCACGAACAGTTGGGGATGTAGGTCAGAGCATTCCACGGATCTATGCAGCAATGGATAACAAGTAGGTAGGCCACTAGGTATCCATTAATTAGGTGGAAGTGGAACCAGGGGGAGAGTTCCAAGCAAAGTCTCAATGCATCTCACAGTAGAAGGACCTCATGCTCCAGGGCCAAGTAATAGAGCAATTAAAGTTCTTAGAAGCACTTTGGTCCAAGGAAGCTACATGGATGGTCTATCAGACGCAAACGTAATAGCGAGTTTCCAGTCATAGATGGATCCAAAAAATGGAATTAGAATCCCTTGAGAAATGGTACACAAATGTGTTCAATTGCAGGGAAACTTGCTTGATACAACAAGGTAAGGTAACTGGTATATTGTTACATTTATTTATGCGTTGAAAATTATGTGTTTACAACAATATGATGCAGGGAATTGCATGACAGAAGAGATTGCTATGAAATCTTGAAATAGGCTTGGGTTTAACTTTCCCTTGGAAGCATTGGGAACCATGGGGGTTGAGTCATGGTGTCTCTTGAGAGTTTGTTTTTTCAGTATTTTGTGATTTGTTTGCACTTGATTTGTGGTTTTGATTGTATTGTGCATGACCATGCCACTTTTTTTGTGGTTACTTGGATTTTAATGTTTTATTCTTGTTTTCCTTGTTGTTCTTTCCTTTTATGTTTTGAGGGTCTTAGGAATTGGTTGGGGAAAGAGGAAAGTTAATGGAGCTCAGGGAGAGTTTAATGAAACCCAACAGGTAATATGAGACCCAAATGAAGCTTGATGTATAACTAAAGGGCACATGAAGGAAAGAATATGACAACCAGCTGGGTTGGTTCGGTGCATTGGGGTAAATGGACAATGGTAGGATAGTCATAAGAAAGGTAACTAGAAAAGGTAAGGTGAATGGATTTGAGGCATAAAATGCCTTGACTATGTTAGGAACTGTTGTTCTCAATGTTGTGCATGCATTGCATGGATAAAAGGGTTTCTCTTAACCTTGATCTTATGAACATTGGTAATTATGTTGTGATCATGATTATGCTAATGTTTACATATATACATATATGTATGAATGCCATTGTTTGACAGGGTCGTTAGGGATCATTCTTGTGGAAGAATGATTATTTATGCAGGTGAATGGCAGGAAAAGGTTCTTGGTTTATGAGGAATCAAGTGGCCCGAGTAGCCCTAATAGATCTATGAGGTTAATATCATGTGGATATGATTTGATATTATGTGTTTATAACCATGCATATGTTTATGATATGGTAGGAAATGCTGAAGGATACATCAATAGAATGAAATTATTGTGATTTTCTATATACTGCGGCAAGCATGGATAGTGGAAAGAGCCACAAAATCGAGACTTGGGTTGCAGATGCACACAGTAAGGCATGGGAAAGACACTAGAGGAAAGGTTGCCTGGTAGAGACGGTATGGTCTTTGGATGTGCAATATTGTTGCTGTGTACATGTTGTACATGTTGTGTTGTGTACATGTGGTACTATGTTATGTATATTGTGTATTAGTTGTATCATGATGTGTATTCAATTTGTTTTACTATGTGTATGTATCTGTGGTGTTGTACACTAGGTATAGGTGTATATGTTAGGTTATGCACTGTGTGTGGGTATATGTGTTTTGATGTACATTGTGTGTATGTGTACGTGTTGGGGATTGATTCTCTGGGTTCCCTGGAGGATGTGGGTTGAGTTATAAGTCCCTGGAGCTTGTGGGTTGGGACAAATTCTCTGGAGCTCTGGACAACTTGCGATGAGACCAACCTTGAGTTATTGGTATTAAGGGTTGATGCAGTATAGTCTCTAGATGCCATTGTTTTTGATACTTAAGTGAAGAGAAGGCACTAGGTGCTTACTAGGTTTGGAAATCGATCCAGTGTGTGTACGTGGTTGAAGAGAAGAGTAGGCATTGGGTGCTTGCTAGGTTTTGCAACTGATTTAGTGTGTGTATGAAAAGAAAAAAGAACAAAGGTAGAAGAAAAAAGCCATTTAAAAGATAAGTATCAATATTTTATTTCAGTTTTTAATTATGCACATGATCTATGATTATGATTTATGATGGTTGAGTTTTGAGCTAACAAGATGTGATATGTTTATATATAATGATTTAATCAAAGAGCTTGTTTGACTTGTTGTGATAGGAAGTAAACAAAATTGCAGGTGTACCTTATTGACTAGTTACTAATGAGGTATGATTTGAATTTAATTCAATTCATTTTGAATTTAATGGAAATTATGTGTTTGATATAGGAAAGCATGGAAAATTCCTAGGTTTGGGTGGTTGAAAATGCCTGATTTGGGTGGTTGGAATTGACTGCCAAATAATTAGCAGCAACAAAAGGAATTGGAACATGCAACAATATATTGGTAAAGCATTTATGGAGTAGGGCCATTGTGGGACCTTGGTGCCCAACAGTGTCTATCGATTTCCATGAGCATGTTATGACCGACATGATGGTTTTGATGCAGGGATATACCTTGGTTTTTGGACCTTCTGATGCGAGGAAATCTTGCTAAGGGATGGATTGACCGAGGAGGGGGTGGTCATGGAACTTGAAAGGTATGTGACTGCATGAAAGGGGGTGACCGGATTGCTCAAGGGACTATGTAATAGAGAAGGGAAGGTTGGGAAAGAAATTTATTTCGGTCATTAGCATTTCCAGATGGAATCAAAAACACATTGGTGGTGTACCCTGAAACAATGAGTTGGTGATTGTTCACTGAGAGGACCATTAGTGCAAGGATTGTAGCATTGGATATTGGATGCAGACTTTAATTTTGGTAGTGGATTCTGTACTTCTTGGGAAGGAAGTGAATCCTTGTACTAATTGGAGGGTGGAGGTGTGAGCAAGCTCTAGATTCCCTTGTTGTTGATGCAGACGTCATATCCTTTTATTTCTTGGTTAGAGAAAATGTGCATATGTATATATGTGTATATTATTGTAAATATTGTATCGAGTTGTGTTTATAAAGCTCCATAGACAATATGATTATTTTTTAGTTGAAGCAAATGTTCATACATGTATGAGTACATTATTGTAAATACCACATCGAGTTGGGTCTATAAATCTCCATAGGCGGTATGTTTGTCATGTTTATCGTGTTGGTCATGGTTTCAACAGTTTGGTACATTGTAAATACTATAATGAGTTGTGTTATAAAGTTCCATAAGCAGTATGTTTTGTTTGCTATAAGCATCAAATAGTGTAACCCCAAGGGGGAGGGTTTTTAACAACCCTTGGTTGATTTTCCATGTAAATAAAATAACATCAAGGTCATGGGACACATATTCCAAGTTGAGTGATGGGAAAAGATTATAATGGACAACACTTGTGATTAATTAATGGCTATGGAAATTGTCAAAGGAATTAGCAAAGGCAAAGAGGTAATAATTGGCATTTCAATTATGAAAATAAAGGAAAATGGAAGAAAAAGAAGGTGAAGAGACACAAATTTGCATGCAAGGGAAAATAGAGGAAAAATGAAGGAAAATGAAAAAAAAGGAGACATCAATAATAAAAAGGCATTTGAGAATCAGTTGAGAGCTTTTGATCAGGATCAACAAAGGAGAAGGAACAAGCACTTGGACAAGCAAGCAAGGAAAGAAAACTTGGAAACCAACAAGTAAGGACATAAATTAGCTATGTATTGCAGGTAACACTGTGCACGTGAAATTTAGCACGTTGGTTTTTGGATGCATGGTATATGCATGTGATTCCCTAGGTATGTGATGTCATTGACATGGATATTTGTTTGGATTAATGGTGGTTTTAGCCTTGCATTTCCATTCCCTAGATAACCATGGTGTTGTGGGTTTTTCACTTATTTTTTTGATTGGTGCTCATGTTCCTGATGGTTGTGGGTTGGAGAAAACACTTTGGAAGACCTGGAACAACTTGGGTTGAGTTACTAGTTCCTGGAGTTGTAGGCTGTGATCAAAGTTCTGGAGCCTTTGGTGGGTTGAGTTACTAGCTCCTGGAGTTGTGGTTGGAACAAATGCTCTGGAGCCTTGGAAGGTTGTGGGTTGAGTTACTAGTTCTTGGAGCCTTGGACAAGTTGGGTAGAGACCGATCTGGTTAATGTTAGTGATTTTCAGATCGTAGAGGTGGAATCACTTTGGTTGAGGGTTGAGGTAGTTTGGCCTCCTCAAGCCCTGGTTGGTTTTGTTTTGGTTTATTCCACGAGATCCCAAATTTATCCCTAGAATATGGTGTTGGGGTAATTTGTTGAAAAACAGATTTGGTTCAACCCAATATATGGTTGGGTAGTACATGGAAGTCCTTGACTTGGTTGGATTTTTCATATGTTAATACGAGATATTTTCCTATTGTGATCTATGAGTATTTGTACTGATTATGTTGGTGATATTATGACTAATTTCCATGGTTTTTATGTTGGTTATTTGCTGGTTATATGTTAGTTATATGATGTATGATATCTATGGTTCTTGTCATGTTTTAATATACTAATGAATGGTTGATGAATGCATGGGATAACGTGTTCTTGCTGGTAGTGAGAGAGGGCTTGAAGCCTTCTTGGTGATTCTTAGATGAAGACTCAGTTTATGATCATATACGCGTTCATGACATGTAGCTTATATGTTTACAATATGTTTGACGGAATGTTTGTTATGGATTAGGTATCTTTAGGTCAAGTTCTTACTTCATGTTTGAATATTTGGCATTGTCATCATGTTAATTATGATTATGGAAGGTTACAGGGACTTATGGGCAATGGTCTGGAGGCTAGCCCGAAAAGGTGGCATAGATCCTTGAACTGTGTGCTCAGAACTGGAGTTTTGGGTCATAACTGCATGGAAGCAAGCCTGTGAGTGTGGTTATAGGCTTCCAACTACATGGATGTAGTGTCAAGGGTGCGATTCTGGAGCTAGGTCAGAGAAAAATGGTTCCATCTTAGAGATAGACCACCTGGGGTGAGAAATACTAAATTGACGAGATGTGGGAACTTTCTCTGCAACTTTCAATGACGATCGCACCCTTTCCACTTGCAGGGATCTCCCCCTAGGCTCACAATAGATCGCTCAACGGTGGATGAAAGTCGGTAGGCGCTCCCTTTCTCCTGAGGAAAGAATATTTCCCGGATGAGGTAACACTCCATTATTTTCATTTTCAAAATGGTTTTTTTGGCACAAATACCTTCTAGCACTCTGTATCCTTGGCAGAGGTTATTTCCTCTAGATTTCTTTACCTGAGCGCCCTTTCACGATTTCTCTGGCACTGCTCGGTTGATCGGTGGCTTGGGCTCCTAGCTCGCCTACTTTTGTTGTCGCCATACTTCCTCCTGTCCTGCCAACGCCACCCCCTGACATCTGTTTTATCACAACTGCCTGCTGCGAGTGTGGTTAAGAGAAGCAGGACCTACAGTGTCCTGGCTCCAACTATTCTAGAGAATACCTGAGTGCGTGAATGGGGGTCGAATTGGATCACATAAATTTTGACTCTGTGACAGAGTATAAAAAAATTGACCTTCATAATTAAAATCTGAAACTATCAAGTAGACATTATATAATAAGATGGGGTATAGTGGGGTTTGAAGGAAAATTGCCCTTTTCTACAATTTGTGGCTCTAATATCACAGATGCATTCTGCGTGGGTGAAGAACAGATTAACATTTTCATCAAAAAGACAAAGGGTAGTCATCACTGTATGAGGCTCAAAAGGGGGTTGATTATACAGGAGCTTAAGAAGAAAATACAGAACCAGTATGGGACTCCCACCAAATACCAAAATCTAATTTTCTCTAGTCGTTGTCTACAGGACCACCTCTCTCTTCATGATTATGGTATCAACAAAGAATCAACCATTATTCTTAATTTGCGACTGCGTGGTGGTTGCAATGGCGACAACTCAAAAAACACAGGCTCTTTTCGAGACGCAGTCAAGGGAAAAGGAAAAATGCAGCATAAAGCAGCACCAGCTCCAGAGTGACCAGGACCCTATATAGTGGAACAAAAAATGGAATCCCCAATGCTCCAAGTACATCTACCAGAGGTAACTGAACTCCACACTGAACTATCCAAGAATGCTGTCATTTGTAGATTTAATGGTTTCTGGCCAAAATCTGATGCTCTACATCATTGGATTTACTCCACTTGGTCTACAAACTGTGATATACACCTATGCTCAAAGGGATTTTTCATTGTTAGCTTCAGCATAGAACAAGAGCGAGACAGTATTATCAATCAGGGGCCTTGGTTTTGAGGCAATGCTGGCCTCTTCATCACTTCCTGGTTTGATGGATTTGATGCAAACACTATGAAAATTTCTATGATGCCTGTTTGGGTGAGTCTCCATAACCTCCCTCTACACTTTTGGCATTACAAAGTTTTATCAACCATTGGGAATTCATTGGGGAAATTCCTAAAAATTGATGAAGACAAAGTTAGCAAGGGAATCATCAATTTTTCCAGAATATGTGTTGAAGTGGACCTGAGTCTGGGATTGCCTGATCACATCACTTTGGAATACAACAATACATCGAGGACTCAACTACTCGACTATGAGAATACTGCCTTTAGATTCCACAACTGCCTGCAAATTGGACACCTCCAATACAATTGCCCGATGACCAGAAAGGACTTCAAAGGAAAAAAGAAACAAAAAAAAAGCCCAAAGGATGGCAGCAGACTGACCTGATGGAAGAAGAGGAGGATATGCAATCAGAACCTCTAGAGAACCAAATGGAAACTGATATTTACTCGAGACATAAACATAATCAAGAAGAACCTATCCCAGATGCTCATATGGGGCCAAATAATATACAACAACATCAAGAACCTCAGCTGGAAGTTAGTGGAAGAAAAATAACTCATGGATTAGAGGGATTTGAATCCGACAAGGAACTACCATTGAACACACTGGAAAACCAGCTGGCCATAATTTCAACCACTCCTGAATCAGAGGGTTGGAGAAGGGTGGAGAAGAAAAAGGGTAGAAAAGCATAGGCCTGCTGGAAATTTTCTTTTTCTTTATTTTATTGTACTTTGTCCTTTTCTTGGACAGCCATTTGCATATGCTTATAGCATCTACAACATGTAATTTTTTCATATGAATTAAATTACGGATTTTTTCGACGGAAAAAAAAAGATCACCTGGGGTGATTGTTCAGTTGCTGAGTGATCTTTAGTCCCTATAGGATGTCAATAATTGTTCAGTTTGTAGGCCCCACTTCCTTAACTAAAATTGGAGGCCGGTTCATGTCATAGTGACACTCGTCTCATGTTTACCCTGCCAAGCTTGTGAATTTGGGTAAATGTGGGAGGAGGCATTACATTTGGTTTCTTGTTAGTATCCTTTATTTGTTCAAGATACACAACATCTCAATGTTAAAACCATGTTCCATATCTTTCGTTATATTTTTTTTTGGACTTTGTAGATGCATGTTTGTCTCCTATATGTTTGAGATATGTGACATTTATGTGACATCTCAATATCATAATCATATTCCATGTATTTCTTTTTATTTTTTCCAACTATCTATCTAGATGCATGCATGTCTATATGTTTTGTGTGTGGATGTAAGACATTGCTAAAGGAAAAGTGTTCCACAATATGGCTCTCCATTAGAAACCAACACAATCCTACTCTAAAACCTATGAAGCTATCTTTACTTCTTATGTATACGTAAATGCACATGTATGCATTTTTCAGCATTGAAAATTAATTTTTTTCAAGGAAATTTTTCTATTTTATTGAGTATGTTTATACCTTTATTGTTTATGATGATTCGTACATGCATGTTTATGACTTTCTATAGTTAAATAAATTAAGAGAATTGAAGAATAAAGTTTTGATTTCCAAGAACACTCCCTTTTAGGATTTCATTTCCAACATTTCTTTAATGCAAATACACATAAAGATCACATATTACACACAATATCAGGGAACACAACCTAAAATAATAGTATACTTAAATTAGACTTTTCTTATTTTGGTCGAGGCCATTAACATTAGATTAGACTAGGAACTTTTCTTTAGGTCATGAACATGGTTTTGAACTCTCCAAGGCCATAAAAATTGGAAGCCTAGAGTTGATTAATTTGGTGATGTTCTTCATAACCTTTATGTGAAATATGGAAGATGCCCATCAAACTCCTTACTAGATGTCAAAAGATTAATTCTACAAACACCATCAATTACATTCATGAGTAGAGATGTAGGAGTTTGTGTAAGACCTCCTTGTGAGACAAAAATTTGTTAAATATGTTACTTGTATATTTTACTCATAGTTAATTCCATAGGTCCTCACCCATTAATGGTCCACCTTCTATTAGGGGATGTTAGGCATCCCATGAGGCTAATGGCCTTATAGGAATATCTCAAGTAGTAGCTTTAGTACCTAACCAGTTTGATTAAGGTCCTTTTTCTATAGGTCTTCATCTATATGGTTAATGAATTATTTTTGTTGTCATTATTCAAGTGTAAATTCCAAGTACCTAATATTCCTTAGGTTCCATACAATCATCCACCTCAAACACAATTATCTTAGTTCATTCCCATCTTCATAGGGCAATTGCAATTTCAGCTCAATAAACCTAAATGATAACCAACAACCCCACTAGGGATGGAAGAAGAATAATAATAACCAAGGGAAAGGAGGAAGTGAAACTAATGCTAGGAAATACAATGATGCTAAGTAGGACCACATTCAATTGAATCAAAGATGTAAATGTAAATATCCTTGATGAATTTGTGGTATTATCTCTCACCCATAAATGCCTTGATTTTCCATATTAAAATCTCTCTCCCCTATCTCATGGTAAACTACAATATCTAATGGTATTGAAAAACTCATTGCCTTAGCATATATCTTTTGCCAATCAAACAAAAAAATCAATTTATTTGGCCTCTTCAATTACCCCTTAATAAGGGGACCGATTCCACAATAACATTCTTATGGTTGTTTCCATAGTGAATCTTCAAATTCATAATCACAATTACAAGACATGTGCATAACCATATCTATGAGACACTTAATTCCAAATCTTTGTCCAATAAGAATAATTTTCCTCCACCTTTGAATAGTACTTTGAGGATCTCATTGTATATCTCTAAGTTGTAGGAAACATGCCCTAGTTGTGCCCAAACCTCCTTTGCAAAGACTGGCACATAATCATTGTGCGTGGGCTACTTGGGATTGTGATGTTGTTATAGATTTGGTACGACCACCTTGTGCTTTATATAGTTTAGAGATATTATAAACTTCTCCTTCTCAATGTAATGACTTTTTGAATGATATTAAAGGTATTAAACTTAAATATCGGGTCCGATTTGTTTTACCCAACAACTATTTATACCTAGAAAATTATTCTATTACATAAACAAAATTCTCAATTGTTAAAAATAAATATTTTTGGTATTTCTTAACTTCTCAAATAAAATGCAACAGAAAAAATCCCAAGAGAATCAGGCACAAGAATAACAGAAATTTGACCCAAATCATTTTTCTTTCACTTATATTAAATCTAGAAATTATTGGGTTTTGACCCATAGAAAATTACTAAGAGAAATAACAGTGGAAGGGGAACCTATAACTCGGTCCCCCAGAAATTATGGCTGTCTGAAAACTTAAATGTTGAGCTAGAATCGGCCCCAAGTCAAACTCAGCCTCCTTGGAGTGCTCTTGGCCCTCTCTTCTTGCTCGCGACCTCTCTGGAGATGGTACAACTTACACACTTGTCAAATTGACCCAAGGAAATAACTCAGCCCCCACAAAAAATCATCCCCTTAACTCAGTCCTTCTCTTCCTTCCCAAATTTCCTTGAATTTCTCCATAAATCTCCCCCTAACAATTCCTCCTCAATATTCTTCAGTTAACTAGAGCCTCTCGCCCTCCGCTTGAGAAAATTTCTCTCTCAAATCTGCATATCACTTTATCATTTTCTTAAGCAAATAATCCTTAACCAAAATATCAATGGCTAGGATTAGATCCTATGCCTCTCTTGAGATGAATGGCTAAGATTAAATATAAGTCACTTAATAATTTTATTATTTATTCGTAGAACTTTTGCTTAATAGTCCCCAATAATTAATTACTCTAATTATTGTATTTTTTGTAAGGTTAATCTTAGGAAAAAATGATAAAGTCACTAACTCCATCAAGTAAGCATCTAAAGACGAAATCAAACTTCTTCTACATGCTAAGACACCAAGCCAATGTAAAAGGCCTTTATTAGCTATAAAACACCAACACTCCCTCCTAGCAAGGAAGGGATTCTCCACCACCCGCAGCTTGTCCATGTAGAATGCAAACTTCGCCTTCATTAGAGGCTTGGTAAAAATGTATGCTACCTGCTTCCCTGTGAATATGTAATGCAATCCCAAAGCACATCCTTGGACCCTCTCTCTGATGAAGTGATACATGATTTATATATACTTGGACTTGTCATGAAACACTGGATTTTCAAATAGCGTAATGTAACTCTAATTATCACATTGAATCATCATGGGCCCCATCTCAAGACCAATTAACCCTATGATCACCATGTGAAGCCATATGTCCTTACAACTTGCAAAACTCACTACCATGTACTTGGCATCTATTGAGCTAAGTGCCACTGAGTGTTTCTTCTTGTTGAACCATGATATCATAGTTGATCCCAAGCTATAACAACACCTAGATGTACCCTTCTTTTCCATTGCACTCCCTGCCCAGTCTAAATTTGTATAGCCCTGTAACTCCATTCCACCAATTATAACATACCTTAGTCCATACTCCATTGTGCCTTTCAATCACTTGAGCACGTGCTTTGTTGCCACCCATTGAACCGCCCTTGTCTCCACCATGAATCAGATGAGTGTATTCACAACAAATTAGATATTTGGCCTCATGTTGACCATATACCTTAAAGGACCTACTAGTTGCCTATATAATGTGGGATCCACCAACTCACCTTTGGAAGTGCTCAACTTCTTCAAGTTGGTGATCATAGGTGTGGGTATAGCCCTACAATCCTCCATCATGAATCTCCTCAAAATTTCCTCTACATACTTGCCTTACCCAAGGAAAATCTCTCCTGATTGTTGCCACGCCTCCAATCTAGAAAGGAAACGTATTAAGTTGATGTCCTTCATCTCAAACTCATCATCAAGGTCATCCTTGTACATATATATGAGCCTCTCTAATCATATCAAGAAGAAATCATCAATATATGACACCAAGATAAGAGGCTCACCCTCAACAAGTAAATAATATAAGTTTGAGTCTACCTCACTTGGAGAAGTCCAAACCAAGAAGATATCCATAAATCTCGGCATACCATGTGCGCGGAGCCTACTCCAATCCATAAAGGCCCTTCTTCAACCTGCATAGATGAGACTCCTTCTCATGCACCTCAAAGCCCTAAAGCTACTTAATATTCAACTCTTCCTCAATCACCCCTCTAAGGAAGGCATTCTTCACATCCATCTTATGTATCCTCCACTCCATCTCTGAAGCAATGGAAATAACTTCGATAATAGATGTGTATATGGAAACAAGAGCTAATTTCTCCCCATAGTCCACTCCCTCCTTTTGGGAAAGCTCTCTTTCCACGAACCTCGCCTTATGCTTCTCGATGTTATTTGTTGTATGCTTAATCTTGTAAATGCAATGAGAAGTGACCACTGAATTTCCCTCAGGACTCGCACTATTTCCCATAGATCATTCCTTATGATGGAGCTATACTCCTCCATCATGGAATCCCTCCAGTCTTGTTGATTTGTTGCCTCCTCAAAAGTATAAGGCTTCGAATCACTAATGTTGTTGATCAAGGTCAAATAGCTAAAAAATCGAGTAGGTGGTATACTCTTCTTGAAAGTGTTGCGAGGAGCCTCCACACACTCCTCTGCATCCCTCAAGGTATGCTATCCCATCTCAACCTCCTTCTGGTAGAGCTTGAAGGAGCCTCTCTCTCCACCTAATTTACAGGATGTATCCCTGCTACTGGTGTTTTTGGTTTATGGTCAACCTTACAAGCTTTCACTCTGCATCCTCTCCTCTTATTGGCTCTATGTCATGATATCTCCTAAAGGTTCTACTGTACACGTCATTTTGTCGCATTAAGAAAATGACCATTGGTTTGGATTTTTCGCTATCCATCAAAGTGTTCCAAAGCATCAACTTGCAAGGCTAGAAGCCAAACCATCCCAAAGAGAATGAAATTCCTAGATCTTAAGGCCCAAAAACCTATGTTTGGCTTCTTGCGCAATTCCCTAGTCAATATTTGTGCATACGCAAAAGAGACCATTATATTTTGTACAAAAGTGTGCTCTGTCTTACACTATGTCTTGCACACATGACTTAATGCAAGTAAAAAATAAAAAACAAATTCTAGAAGCTTTGTTATTCGAATCTTTCCAAACTAACATCTTCGAATGGATGCCTACTTAAGGCTGATCCCTCCCATCATGGAGCTACATCCCTCTCTTTGTGGATCCCCTATCCCATCATTTGTGGATCTCATCCCTTAGGAAGAGGATCCCAAACCTACTCATCTTTGGCTATAAATCAACAAAGGCCAAAGGATCAAAGAGGACCACTAAAGGTAGGATTATGCTATTGAAATAGGGCTAGAAGGATTTTCATTCAAGGAAAAGGTTGGAGATCATGGGAAGAGGCTCCTGACATCAAGGCAAATAGGTTGTAGGCTTGTTCTCCTTTAAATTCAATACAAAGCAATTATTCTTTCCTAATTGTGTATATTATAACATTATTTGTGAGATTCCTTGATCACTCACATGGTTTATAACTGATTAGTGATTCAACTTATGATGTATGCTAAGTTAATAACTTCATTTACTTTTGATTTTATACTTGAGATGCTTTGATGCTTTTGAATTTTTTTTTCTATGCCAATATATTATGGAGCATCATGGAGAAGTTGTGGAAAGCATTGGGAATCCTCTAAGACATTGAGAAAAACTTGGTTGTGGAAAGTATTGAAAAGACTTTAATAGACACTTAGTTAAATAGGTAAGTGATTCTTCACATATTATATGTTTAAATCAGTCATACGCTAAGGAAAGGTAGAAATTATTTTCATGTTTGTTACTAGGTTTTGTTTGAAATCTAGGGAGATCCATCTTGTTCGGAAGAAGGATTAGTCTGCCTAACAAATTGGTGACCATACTGGGGAACGTCTCATTCTCCATGATTATTTTTGTTTTGATTTTTAGTTCTTTTGTCCTAACCCTCTCTGAGTGTTTGAAAAATATTGAAAGTATGGATTTTATGATTTGATTGACTTATTTTCATATTTTCTTTAATTCTCCCATTGTGCTCACTTTATCTTTTCTCACAGAGCGTACTTATTCGAACTTAGATTTTAGCAATTATGCGTGTATGTAGTGAACTATACTGATTACCTGCAGGCATGCGATTCTTTTTTGAAAATTTAATCTTTCTCATTGCCTAGTCCCTGAAATTTTTATTTTTTTGTCTAATTAGACCTGTTTACCTTTTGGAAATGTCCTCCTTATTTTGATTTGATGTTTTGGGTTTGCATTTTTGAATATTTTTTTTGTCTTTGTAATTTAGGGTTCAAGGTTTGATATGTTGAATTGTTGGTTAACTAGGGGAAGGATCAGCCAATGTTGAGATAATTTGATTCTGTCCTTTTTATGTCAAAATATCAGATTAAGTACTCTATTTTCTCAATTTCAAAGTGTCATTAGTATTAGGAAAATTTAGGTTTTTTCAAACACGTGATTAGGAGTTTGTTGATTTGCCAATGTGGATACTGATTATTTCTCTTTATAAGACAACACAATCTTCTACTTACAATGATTTGTAACTCATTACATCAAATTGAAATTATAGCTTGTGTTGGTTGAAAGAAGAATTCATTATTTGTTTTTGGGTATGTAGGAAGTTGTTAAGATCAAAATTTTTCTTCTTGTAACTTATATTTTGATGAATTTAGGTTGCATATCTCGAAGAAGAGACAAGAATCGTGTTATATGCATTCTTTTTGATTTGTGTCTTGAAAATGATTCATTGATTCTTGTATTTTTTAAAAGTTAATGAAACCTCTTCCCTTATTTTAATTACAATTCATTGAAATTAAAATATTACAATATCATGTTCGATTGAATTAAAATTTTGATTCATGTCATAATACCGTCCGTTTCACGTCCATTTACCCTGTAAGTAAGTAACAGTTTTAAAAAACAATACTAATAAAATCAATCTAGAAATTTTTATTATTTTAGAGCTCTTTACCACCTACATTAGATCAGGTTGTAGGGCTTTGGAATAGGGAAGTGAGTTAACTTTCCAAGGCTGCAAACAAACATTAGAATATTGTGATAGGGAGTAAATCCATTTATTGCAATTTGGCTCTGGGAACCTCCCATTTTAAAGGAGTTAAGCACGATATCATATCGGACCTAGTGGGGTGACCGATCCCACTTAATTGTTTACAATAGAGTGATTTACATGTATTTAAAACGGTGTCGAAAGGTGCTTGGGATTCACTTGGAAGTAAACCTCAGATTAACCATGTTGAGGAACTTTCAAGGGGATTGAGCTTTGTTACTTTGCCCTTGCGTGTATGTCTGATCTGTGATTGTTCCCTTGGGTTAAATTGTTTTAAGTGGTAACCTTAGAGACCATAATATTAGGGATATTACCCAAGGTGACAACGCAGGGGAAGTATCTTTTGTACCTAGAACATACATTGGCTAGACTACCTTGGACCTTTTTGGAGGGTATTATTCATTCGAGATGGCATAAATGAAGATTACTTGCATTAAATCATGTACATTAAGCTGGTTGTTAGCGTAATTTTTTCAACTCGCTCTATCTTTAGCCACTTTCCACATTGATTTCTGTGACGTTGGATTTCATCACCAACTAGTGATTTGACTGTGAAAAGTTTGTTTGCATGGTTTGACTCAGATTTACTAGAGCATGTTATTTGCTTGTTTTTTACTTTTTACAGAACTTAGGTGTGGATTATGATTTTCAATTGTTAATATTGGTAATAAATTTATCTAAGTTGAATATGAGGGAAACAATTCCAAAAGTTACCAATAAAGAACCCCCTTTTAACGAGAATTCTAGTCCTTTTCCCGACTTTGCAAATATCGGTCCTCCTTATATGGATATGTTGTCACTTCCCAGATTCATGATAGGTTTACTGGTGTGGTTATTTTCGACTTCTTTGATCCCAAATACCCAAACTAGTCCACCTCAATTGATTTTTCCACCTCAATTGAATTCACCATATCAACATCACCAACCTCTTGTTGGCCCTTTACCTACTTCACCCAACATGTCCTCCTCCCTTTCTTCTTCTTCACTTGGTAAAATCATTGATGCTAGTAACTAGGTGACTAAGAAGAAGAAGAAAGGGAAGAAGAAGAAGAAGAAGAAGAAGAAAGGGAAGAACAAGAAGAAGAAGAAAGCTAAGAAAGAAGTCAATCAACAAATTATGGTTGTAGGTATTGGTAATGTTGAGGAACTTCCAACATGCATCACAAGCCCAGATACCCTTGCAAGCTTTGTAAGGGAGAGAAATTCCTTATTAATTGTCCTAGTATTACTAAGGTCTTGGAAGTAAGGTCAAGAAATTATTATCAACTTACTGTTGATCCATCAACCAGTGATTGTGAGGTTCTCGAGAAAAAATGTAAAGTTAGGTTTCCTTGTTGCTTATGAAAAGGGATTCATCATAGTCCCCTTTTCCCTCATATGGATGAAGCCTCAAAATTGTTGGAAAAAATTACTATTCCATAATAACAACTTCCAACTAGTTATCGTAAACTTTCTCCCAACCTACCGTCAGTTGACGAAGTTATTGATCTAATTCCAAGTACAGTCAATCACACTCTTCCATTGGAGACTGAAACACATATCACTCAGGTTTATGAGACATTGGTTGATCAAGTGGTCAACTCGATACAATATCTGATCAATCCCACTCCCCCTTTAGAGAGTGAAATTAATACCACTCAAGTTCTTGTTTCTTCATATTGTTCTACACATGGGGGCATTTCACTTGTTTCCATTGACCCCCCTCCAAGTATTGAGGTTATTTCCTTTGATTGGAGTAGACTAACAGGACCTCGTCTTCCTTCTTCCATCATTTTCCAAATCGTTTTGAAAGTGTATGCTATGTTAGTAAATTATATATTACAGAGTAATGGAACACATAAAATATTGCAGAAATATAAACACAGAAAATGCATAAAACAAGAGAGACACAAATATACGTGGTTCACCTAATTTGGGCTACATCCACGGAGAAACAACTAGTCCTTCCTTTATATTATCCAACAAACTGAAGAGATACAACCTAGAACAGATCTGTTGTAATTCCCTCTTCTCTCTCGCTCAATCTCCTCTCTCTTCTCGCTAAGAATACATATATACATAGACGCAATACAATTCCCTTACATATAGCAAGGGGTTGCCTTCTAGGGCAAAAAAACCTAAATTAAACACAACTTCTACCATTAGATCTTCCACTAATGAACGACCCAGATCACCACTCCACCTTGGACCCCCCATGTAGTGAATATTTTACAGGCGGCATTGTCGCCCCATTACGAGCTGGGGTCCAATGCAGCGATACCTTTGAATACAGAAGATAATCAGGCTCCACACCTAACAATATCCCACTTGGAGACTGATTATAGCAACTCCATCATTGCTTTATTTGCTGGACAATGACTCTACTTTGGACCTAGATGTTTCTCATATTCTTCATCATACTTGAAGACCAATTGAAACTGACTAGATTCTCAGTTTCTCCCTGGTTACAACTTTTGTTAACATATCTGCAGGATTCTGGCTAGTGTGTGTTTTTTCTAGCTTCAACTGTCCATCTTCCAACGCTTACTGTATGAAATGGTACTTGAGTTGTATATGTTTAGTCTTGGAATGAAATGCAGAGTTCTTTGCAAGATGTATGGCACTCTGGTTGTCACTGTATAACTTGCCCAACTCCTGTTTCTTACCCAATTCATCCAAAAATCTTTGTAACCAAATCATTTCTTTACAAGCCTCTGAAGCATCAACATACTCAGCGTCTGTTGTTGAGAGTGCAACAACACTTTACAGTTTTGAGAGCCAACTGAAAACTATTCCACCTACAGTAAACACATACCCTGTTGTGCTCCTCTTGTTATCTCTATCACCCTCCATATCTGCATCAACATATCCATGTAGAGTAATGTTTGAACCACCAAAGCATAATGCTTGATTTGTGGTACCTCTCAAACACCTGAGAATCCATTTCACTGCCATCCAATGTTCTTTTCCTGGATTGCTCATGTACCTGCTTACAACTCCCACTGCATGTGCAATATCAGGCCTTGTGCAGACCATTGCATACATTAAGCTTCCAACTGCTGATGCATATGGAACTTTAGGCATATGAGCCATTTCTTCCTGAGTCTTGGGACACTCCTCCTTACTAAATTTGAAATGGCTAGCCAAAGGTATACTAACTAGTTTTGCATTTTGTGTATTAAACATTTTCAACACCTTTTGTATGTACTCACTCCGAGACAATGTTAATTTGCGATTCTTCTTGTCTCTAGTTATTCTCATACCAAGGATTTGTTTTGCAACACCCAAATCCTTCATTGCAAACGAGTTTGCTAATTTTCTTTTGAGCACATTTATTTCTTGCATGTTTGAACCTACAACAAGCATGTCATCTACATACGATAACAATATAATATAGCTGCCATCGTTTTTACTTTTGAGATAAACACAATGATCAAGGTGACATCTAGTATAACCTTATTTAGACATAAACCTATCAAATTTTAGATACCACTACCTTGGAACTTGTTTTAAGCCACACAAGCTCTTTTTCAACCTGCACACTAGTTTCTCCTTCCCTTTTACCTCATATCCTTGTGGTTGCTGCATATGTATCTCTTCCTCCAAATCCCCATGGAGAAAGGTTGTATTTACATCTAACTGCTCAAAATGCAAATCTTCAGCTGCTACTAGACTTAAAATAGTTATGATTGAAGTCATTTTAACAACAAAAGAAAATATCTCATCAAAATCTATATCCTTTTTTTGTGCAAACCCTTTCACCACAAGTCTAGCTTTATTCCTTTTTCTACCTCCATCTTCTTCCTTCAACTTGTAAACCCGTTTATTCTGCAATGATTTTTACCTGTAGGCAACCTGACTAAGTCCCAAGTCTGGTTATGTGCTAAGGAGTCCATCTCTTCTTTCATGGCTTGCTCCCACTTCTTCTTGGTTTCTACCTGTACTGCTTCTTCATAACATTTTGGTTCACCAGAAGTAGTCAACAATACATAATATAATGAAGGAGAGTATCGTTCAAGGTGTCTACTTATCCTGGTAGATCTTCTAACACCACTTTCAGGTGTTTGAGGTGCTTCTTGATGTTGTGGTTGTTGTTCTAGATGTTGGTCATTATGATTTTCAGGCACCATCACTTTTCCTGTGATCTCGTCAAGCACTGTGTATTCTCTGTTTTCTTTTTCTTGTTTCTTTTCCTGCAGGTGATCCTTACACAAAACCTTTTTATTAAATATGACATCTCTGCTCCTAATGATTTTGTGTTTTTCATAATCATAAAAGTGAACCAAAATCATTAACACCATATTTAATAAAGGTACATTTATTTGATTTTGCCTCAAACTTTGTCTTTATTAATGTGGAAAAAGGCTTCACAACCAAAAGTCTTTAAAAAAGAGTGGTTTACCTTTTTACTTGTCCATGCCTCCTCTGGAAT
The DNA here is from genome assembly GCA_000404065.3 of Pinus taeda. Classification (NCBI taxonomy): domain Eukaryota; kingdom Viridiplantae; phylum Streptophyta; class Pinopsida; order Pinales; family Pinaceae; genus Pinus; species Pinus taeda. Next base: position 38,067 of record APFE031191802.1, read on the forward strand.
ACCACCATCCAAGGAACTTGAAGGCCTTATGTTTATTAGATAAACAACAGTATCTACAACATCTGCCCAAAATTGTAAAGGCAATCCTGTATGTAATCTCATGCACCTTGAACACTCCATGATTTTCGTGTTCATCCTTTCTGACACACCATTTTCTAGTGGTGTTCCTGGAACTGCCTTCTCTATACGAATTCCATTCTCTGAGCAGTACCTATCAAACTCTTTGCTGCAATATTCACCTCCATTGTCTAATCTGAGACACTTCAACCTTTTTCCTTTCTCATTTTCAACCAAAGCTTTCCATTTCTCGAAAGTATCAAATATATCAGATTTATTTCGAATACAACAAACCTAGGTTTTTCTGGTTGCATCATTAATAAAAGTAACATAATAATGAGAGATACTAAGAGATGATACTTGAGCAGGTCCCCATACATCTGTATGCACAAGATCTAATTTTTTGCTCTTCTTTTCTTTCCCAACTTTGAGGAATCTGACTCTCTTTTGTTTTCCATAAACACAATTCTCACAGAATTTTAAATCAACATGCTTCAAACCTGACGAAAAATTTCTTGAGTGAAGAATCTACATCCCTTTTTCACTCATGTGCCTGAGCCTATGGTGCCGAATGCTGTATCTTCTCCTGTAGAGGTTAAAGCATTAACAGAATTAGAAATACCATTGCATAAATACAATGTACCAACCTTTTCTCCTTTTGTTATTACCAAGGATCCTTTAGTGACCTTCCAGGTTTTATCTATGAAATTAGTTACACAACCTTCACCTCCCAACTACCCTGTTGAAATAAGATTTTTCTTTATATCTGGAACATGCCTTACCTCCTTCAATAGCCATTGATTTCCATTCTATTGTTTTATGAAAACTGTACCCATTCCAATGATTTTACAGGGTTTATAATCACCCAATCGAATCTATCCAAAATCTCCTTGAACATAATCATGAAAATGTTTCCTATCAGGTGTGGCATGGAATGAGGCCCTTGAATATACCACCCAGGCATCAATAATATTTTCTAAAGAAAGAATCAAAGCATCTTGCAACACATCACCTGTTACATTCACTTCATGATTATTTTCTTGTTGCGCGTCTCCTTCTTTTCCCTTCCAAAACATGCAGTTTTTCTTCAAGTGTCCTTTCTTCTTGCATTTCCAGCACATTGTCCTTGATCTGGACTTGGATCTGCCTTTCCTTGACTTACTGTGATATCCTGAGCTCTTTCCTCTTTCCATTTTTCTTCCCCTAGTCTCTGCAATCATAGAATTACCTGATGTCTCACCGGAGCTTTTCCATCGCATTTCCTTGCTAAGGATTGCACCGACAACATAATCAAACTTTACAAGATCTAGAGACAAAGTTACTAATGTCCATAACTAAACCATTCCAACTTTCTGGCAATGAGCACAGAAATAACAGAGCCCTAACTTCATCATCAAAAGTTACCCCTATAGAACTTAGCTGACTAGTAACTGTATTAAATTCATTTAAATGATCAGCAACAGATCCACCTTCTGAAATTTTCATATTAAATAAACGCTTCATAAGAAATACCTTATTTGAGGCCAATGGTTTTTCATATAGTTTGACCAATGTCGACATTAAACCCTCTGTTGTTGTTTCCTTTGAAATATTAAACGCTACCGACGCCACTAGGTACAACCGTATTGTTCCAAGTACCTTTTTGTCGAAAATATCCCATTCTATGTCTATTATACTCATCGGCTTCTTTGCCTTTCCACTCAATGGTTGGTACAGATCTCTCTGATACAGATAATCTTGCATCTGCATCTTCCATAGCTGGTAGTTTTGGCTGTTGAATTTTTCGACGCTAAACCTACCATCTTCCGCCGTTGCTCCCACTCGAACCAAGAACCCTTCTCTCCTACGAGTTTATCAACCAAATAGACCTTTGAATTTGATACCAGTTGTTAGTAAATTATATATTACAAAGAAATGGAACACATAAAATATTGCACAAATATAAACACAGAAAACACATAAAACAAGAGAGAAACAGATATATGTGGTTCACCCAATTTGGGCTATGTCCACGGAGAAACAGCTGGTCCTTCCTTTTATATTATCCAGCAAACTGAAGAGATACAACCTACAACAGATCCACTGCAATTCCATTTTTTCTCTGGCTCAATCTCCTCTCTCCTCTCGCTAATAATACATATATACATAGACGCAATACAATTCCCTCATATATAGCGAGGGGTTGCCTCCTAGGGCAAAAAACCATAAATTAAACATAACTTCTATTGTCAGATCTCTGCCTAATGAACGACCCAGATTGACAACAACGTAAACTTTGAAATGAGAACTATAAACTCAAAATGGGAAATCTGGCCAAAAAACCCCGAAAAAACATCAAAAATAGTGCTAAAAACAAAAAGTGTGTATACTGGAATGATGGTTTTTTTTTTAAGGTCAATTTTGAACATGTTTTAAAAATGGCAATGAAAACGAAATTTTCGTGCAAAAAACACCTTGAAAACAAAAAAGTGTTGATATTGGAACGATGATTTTTTTTAGGGTCAATTTTCAACATTTCTAAAAAATGCTAGTAAAACCAAATTTTTATGTGCAAAAAAACAGTTGTTTATGAGGAAAAAACACACTAATGTTTTTGGTAGAATAACATTTTTCTTTCCCAAGTATAAACTCAACATGTTTTTAACCATAACATTCTAGATACAAAAAAAATTGGAATTTTTTCAACCATAAAATTAAAAAACCATGACATTATGAACAAGTTACATGACTAAATTAATCAAAATGTCATTATTTGTATGTTGAATGAAACATACATTATATCTCTAATTTAATGTTGCATTGTAGATATTCTAAATAATAAAAATTATCATAATTAAGACATATAATCTAACAACATAAAAATGACTCATACCTTCTGATTTAACACCATATGGAAATAAAAAAATTTATTTCAAAATACGATGCAAATATCAGTTATATAAACTATCTTAAACAATTATTCAAAATCACTCATATTTTTTTACACACCATCAGAATTCACATCTTCAGATAAATGACTGGCTGCTGACGAAGATGTTCCATATTCTTCTCTTTCATCAACTAGTACCCCATTTGAGTCCACATGCATGCCCACCATTTCAGGTTTCAAAATTCTTCTAGATCTACGACTAGTTTCAGTAGACTCCCATCTCAAAATTGTTCCTTTTGGTAACAACCTTTTTAAAATCTCTATCATCTTGAAGTGAAGAGTTACTCTCTTTGTTAAATTGAATTCATAAATAAGTATGTCAACATCTTCCAATTTTAAGAGGTCTGTGCGACGACGATTTATATTTGTACCCTTTCTTTTTCTCTTTCCGCTATTTTTTTTATCAACTACCATCTCTGGCTTATACACGCCATTGAATGGGTGTGTATTTGTGAAATACCAATGTAATTCAACACCTGTAACATCTTCATTTTTTGTAAAGACCTTTATAACCTTAGCAACCCAGAATTGATAGCCATTGGGATCTCCATCTGCTAGCATTGTGATTATGCAACCCTCCTTAATATCATGTATTGAACCCCTGTAAATGTCTTCCATGGCTTCACATTGTGCACGAGATCTTCTAGAACCAATATACATCTCTCTTTCCTCTACCTGTGAAGAATTAATAATACCTTGAGATTGTTGTTGTTCAACAATTTTTATTTCCTCATGTTCATTTGACACATTTTGTAGCCAAATAAATGGATTTTTCAAAGGTATATCTTCATTTTGTTGTTTTGAAATGATATCACTTTGATTATTGAAAAATGACTCCCACCAAACTGAATCAGCAATGTCAAAGTACTCATATGTATATCTAATACATTTTTTAATTTCTTCTAGGCAATCAGAATAATTTATATCTCTATTTTGTTTGCGTGCATTATGAACTTCACCAACTAATTGTAATAAAAATATTTTTGATGCAAATATTGGATGATCTGGAATGAACTTCAAAAATTCCAAACCTGATGACGGTGCCCATTCTGTAGTAGTTAGATACTTCTTGCCCCATATTAGTGTTTTCCCATCAAATTTTTTGATACGAAATTGATGTTGGAAGCTAATGCCATTAAGTTGTTCAATGCATTTCTCCTCACCATGCGATCCCAGAATAGACCTTCTCATGTCAACTGTTTCTTCCAACACATCAAAAGTAGGCTTTGGCATGTATGATTTCTTAATACATTCAATTAATGATGGCAAGCTCTCAACTTCCTTCCTTCTCAATGTGACTGAAAAATGACTGAACATCTGACCAATATGGTCATGAGTGTGCCCAATAAGAAGGAAACCAACCTTTGCTTTATGAAAAATTCTCAATTCATCAAGCATGTTTAGATATCCAAAAACAATCTGATTTTTTTTTTCACTGCAAGTGTTGTCTAATTGTAGATACAAAACTTTAGGAAGATTACCAGATCAATGAGAAAGCACATCATGAATTATGGTTATTGTCATATTTTCATTATTATGAATATTTGGAGCTGTGAAGTACACCCTTGGCAACATTTTCCTATTGAAGACCATACATCTGACCAAGTGATACTGAATAAAATTTTCCTCCTATAAATCTTTGGGTGTGCGAAAAAATGTTGTAAAAGTGTTTTCTTTTGGTCCATATTATCAATTATCAAACCCAAATATTTATTCGGATTATCATAACACTTCTTTCGATGCTTGTACAACTTTTTCCTTTCACTTGTTTGTTGTTCGTGATGCTCCTAAAGTTCTTTGACAATTGAATCTACACAACATAAAAGAAAGCCATTAAGAAATATGTTTTCATAGTTGATGACTATACAATTTTAAAAGTTAAAGTTATGAATGCTTACCTCTTTCTGACCCTTCACATTTGTCCCTTTTTCTATTTAAGAGAAGCACATGTACTGCAAATCCCCATCCTTGTCTTCTTAAGAATTCGAACATTGTTGAATTCTTTCTTCCATACCTTCACAAAATATTGATATGTAATAAACCGACCATGTCCCTCAACACCTTTTGCATATTCTTTGTATAAGTTGTAAATTTATCGTCTTGAAAAATTATCTGGAATATGTATTGTCTCTATATTTGACATACACTCTCCATGCTTTGAAAAGAAATATTTCATCCATGACATTGTAGTATTTTATAATGGACCAAACTATTGTTTATGATGTACTTTTGAATAAAATGTGGGATCCTTTTCCAAATTTTCTTGGATTCTCGAGAGATGAAAATTCCCCATCGAATGAAACATTTTGAAAGCATTTCTACAGATTAATAAAGACCCAATATGATAATCATAACCTGACAATGTAGATTGCATGCACCCAACTAAATATGAATTTTGCATGTTTTTATTCATTGACAAATATACCTTCCTTTTCTCTAAAGAAAATTTGAAATCCATATGTTTCAAGTAATCTTTTTGACAACATTCACTTGAAATGACGACGCTGATAGAACTTCTTCTCATCAGATATTTTTCTCTACCCCTTGTATAAATAAAACATCTTGCATTGATACGAAAAGTTCTTCTCCTACTCCTCGATACAATATTTCTTGGCAACATCTCCATCATTGGATCATCATTTGTATAAGCATTTTCATCATCATTATGAGGAATTTTATCCACACTATGATCAACTGTGCTTTTCAAATACTGACTTGGAGGATATTCTTCATCTTCCCCTTCTTTAGTGCTACTGTCATAGTCCTTAGAATTGGAACTAAATGGAAAATTTGACTCGATGTTTATTGGATATTCTTCCTCATGTGCATTGTCAGTGATGCTCTCATAGTCCATAGAATTAGGACTACATCGAAAATGTGATTATTTACTTATTGAAAATGCTACATCCTGTCCTTTGTCACTACTACTCTTATAGTCATTAGGATTAGGACTAAGTGCTTCACCCTGTCCTTCATCACTACTGCTCTCATAGTCCATAGGATGAGGACTAAGAGGAAACCGTGACACTCCATTTTTTTGAAATTTTTCATCATGCTCTTCATCACTACTGCTTTCATAGTCCATAGGATTAGGAATTAGTGGACACTTTGACACTCCATTCTTTTGAAATTTGTCATCATGCTCTTCATCACTATTGCTCTCATAGTCCATTGGATTAGGACTAAGAGGACACCGTGACACTCCATTCTTTTGAAATTTTTCATCATGCTCTTCATCACTGTTGTTCTCATAGTCCATAGGATTAGGACTAAGTGGACACCGTGACACTTCATTCTTTTGAAATTCTTCATCACTTCTGTTTTCATAGTCCATAGGATTAGGATTAAGTGGACATTGTGACACTCTATTCAGTTGAAATTCTTCATCACTGTTTCTCTCATAGTCCATTGGATTAGGATTAAGAGGACACTGTGACACTACATTTTTTTGAAATTTTTCATCATGCTCTTCATCACTGCTTCTCTCATAGTCCATAGGATTAGGACTAAGTGGACACCGTGACACTCCATTCTTTTGAAATTCATCATCATGTTCTTCATCACTGCTGCTCTCATAGTCCATAGGATTAGGACTAAGAGGACATCGTGACATTCCATGCTTTTGAAATTCGTCATCATGCTCTTCATCACTGTTGCTCTCATAGTCCATAGGATTAGGACTAAGAGGACACCGTGACACTCAATTATTTTGAAATTTTTCATCATGCTCTTCATTAATGTTGCTCTCATACTCCTTAGGATTAAGACTAAGTGGACATCATGACACTCCATTCTTTTGAAATTCATCATCATGCTCTTTATCACTGCTGCTCTTATAGTCCATAGGATTAGGACTAAGAGGACATTGTGACACTCCATTCTTTTGAAAATTTTCATCATGCTCTTCATCATTGTTGCTCTCATAGTCCTTAGGATCGGGACTAAGTGGACATCATGATACTCCATCCTTTTGAAATTTGTCATCATGCTCTTCATCACTGTTGCTCTCATAGTCCATAGGATTGGGACTAAGTGGACATCGTGACACTCCATTCTTTTGAAATTCATCATCATGTTGTTCATCATTGTTGCTCTCATAGTCCATAGGATTAGGACTAAAAGGACACCATGACACTCCATTATTTTGAAAATTTTCATCATGCTCTTCATCACTGTTGCTCTCATAGTCCTTAGGATTAGGACTAATTGGACATCGTGACACTCCATTCTTTTGAAATTCGTCATCATCCTCTTCATCATTGCTGCTCTCATAGTCCATAGGATTAGGAATAAGTGGACACCATGACACCCTATTCTTTTGAAATTTGTCATCATGCTCTTTATCACTGCTGCTCTCATAGTCCATAGGATTAGGACTAAGTGGACATCGTACCACTCCATTTTTTTGAAATTCTTCATCATTCTCCTCATCACTGTTGCTCTCATACTTTTTACGATTAGGACTAAGTGGAATCCGTGATTCTTTATTTATTTGAAATTCTTCATCCCCTCTTTCATCAGTGCTGCTCTCATAGTCCTTAGGATTAGGACTAAGTGGAAGAATTGACTTTCTATTCATAGTGGAAGAATTTCCATTATATTCATTAATATGATTAGAGCTGTTACACAACGAAGATTTTGATGCTTTACAAAGTGAAACTTCACTATTAGAAGAATCCATCACTTTCAAATAGAAGAGATTGAATGATACAAATGCAGACTCTCCTAAAGATATTATATAGATTAGAGAATGAAATTTTTCCTTCAAAATTTTTCGCCAAAATATTTCCCTCCAAAAATTTCATTTCATGTATTTCCCTTCATTATTTTATTCTACAATTTATTGAAAAATTTTAACTAAATTTTTTTATGAAATAAATCTTTAAATTTAAAATTGTAAACTAAAACTTTTACCTAAATTATTTTAATAGTTAAAAACTATAATAATATTTGCTAAACAATTAAATGTTTTTTTTTTTTTTTTTTTTTTTTTTTTTTTTAAATTTTTATAATACCTTCTAAAACAAATTAATCCCAAATAATTCCATAATATTCGCTTTATCATAGTTTCTTATATTGCCATAACAAAAATTAACATGTTAATTTTTTTTTTAAACAAATTAATCCCACATTAACCATACGGTAAAACATTTCCGTAATTCACCTATATAATAAATTTCATTATTACTATTACTCACATCACATCAAGGTTTTCTGAGGTTCGTTAAAAGACTTGGAGTGAATTTGTGGAGCAGCGACATTGCTATAAACAACATATTCAACGGAGGATTCTCGCATTTGAAAGGCTAGTTAATTTTTATGCTTTGCAAATTTTAAAATTAAATAAGTTTAATGAAGCTTATTTTTTTTTAATTAAAACTTTTTGTGGACCAAATTTACCCGCTACGTCCGCAGTGGGCATGGTGGGCCCGATAATGCTCACAACGGCCAAACGGGCACGTAGGTTAGGGGCAGTGGGGATGGCTACCCAGCCCTTTGCCCCACCCCGACGGCCTGCGGGGTGGCGAGGTGATTCTCGGGTGGAGAATCGCCCGCCACCCCGCGAGCTGTCGGGGTGGGATAAGGGAGTTGTCGTTAGCTCCCCTCGCCCCACCCTAGCGTCCCGATGGTCCGCGTGCTGTTATGCGATTCCGAGAATCGCCCGCCACCTCGCGGGTCATTGGGCAGCTAGGGTTGGGCGGGGTGGCGAGCGATTCCAAGAATCGCTGGCCACCCCACGAACTGTTGGGCCGGTGGGGTGGGACAAGGGGAGCTAATCGCCTGCCACCCCATGGGTCGTCGCGCTGCCGGTGTGGGGTGGGGGGAGCTGGCACCTGAGAATCGCCTCGCCACCCCACGGGCCGTCGGGCTGCCGCGGTGGGGTGGAGGAGCTGCCACCAACTCCCCCGCCCCACCTCGACGGCCTGCGAGCAGCCCCCCTGCTCCACCCTAGCGGCCTGACGGCCTGGGGGGTGGCGCAGTCGTTGGGGTTGGGCGGGGGGCAGTGGTTGGGCCGCCACGATGGGCTAGGGGGCTGGACCCAATGGTCAGTTTGGTTGGCCGGCCAATTTTTAGGGTGCGACGGCAGGGTGATATATTTTTTAAATTTCTTATTTTTTTTTCTAAATTGTTATGGTTTATAAAATTAATTATCATTTATCGTTTTCGTTGTTAATTTAAGTTACTATGTTTTTGTCATTTATTGATTTATGTGTGTCTTTTTTTCACGAAAATGACATCAAAGAATATTTTTGTGAATCTTTTTTGACCAAAGACTTTTAAAGGTGGATCTTCAAGAAACATTGGTGAACGTACCCCACCTGAGCTGATGGCTACAAATCTTTTAAGTGCCTCAAATGATAAGAAGATGATTTCATACTGGAAGAAATCAAAAGAAGTGAAACTTCCATCAAATATCTGGTATGTGAAAGAAAGAGAAAGTCAAAATGTGCAGATATATCTATATGTTGATATACCTAATGATAATGGAATTTATGTCGTGATGGAATGAGTCATAGACAAGTGTTCGGTACCAGACATTGAAGTTGTTTATATACTTACAAAACCGCCAAAGTCACATGAAAGGATTAAATACTAGTTATCATATTCATTGTATGACACGAAAAAGGTATCTACAATGTTGTGTAACCAAATCGTAAATGAGATGAAACAAAATATAATAAGTATTGTTATTTATATTTGTGTTTTGCGTTCTTGTAACTGTCTCACTATATTTTTTTAACTTTGTTTTTATTGACATATGATATTTTGTATGACAGAATTTTGTTGAAAGTTGTTCAATTAGGTTGGGAGGCATTCATTTCATAGAGCGTGATATTATGAAAGTTGTCAACAGTTTCTACTCAGTGTCAGAAGAAGATATGCAAACAAACAAAATGTAGTAATTCATGCTGCTACAAAACTACATCCAATGGATCAGAAAAGAAGCCTCTAGGGATAAATCTAGCAAGGGTAGGCAAGTTACTTTTGAAGACGAGGAAGTTGAAACTGGCAGTGTAGAATATGTGGTTGTTACTGAGGATGACATTGGAACTGAGAAGAGCCGTAAAAAACCAAAAGTAACAATGCCCAATAATAAATCTGTTACAATTAATGATGAGAATGTTATGAAGAAGAAAAGTAAAGTTGAATATTTTGAAATAGTGATTACCAATAGTCAAGAACCTAGTGAAACTTCAAAAGAAAGCAGAGAAATCATTACACCAGGCGCTGATTTAAAGGATGGCATTATCAAAACAAAACAAAATGCCATTCGACGGAACTTGACAAAGAGAAAATTAATTGAGGGTGGTCATACATTTCAGCTTAATGTCAAATAAATCTATAAGACAAGTGAAGGACAATGTCAATATCAAATCAAAAAACCACACCATATGCATGTTCACAACTTGAAGACATTGATGAGGTACAATCCATATAATCATGTGGTTAATTATGTGCTTCTTGTTGATCTAGTTCAAGTTCCCAACAAAGAAACATTTGATAAGTCAAAATGTTTTGAATACAATTATTATGTGCTTGGGGGGAACCATTCTGTAGAAGCTCAAATATAATTGATGGAGGAATATCCCAATAACCCACGTTTTGAAACAATGACATGTATCATTTATGCTGGTTTATCAGATACATAAGCAAAATTAGTGGTATGATATCATAATTCAGATAATGAATATAGAATGTCTATGACTTTAATCCAAAGGGTTAGATTTATTCATAGTTAATTTGAAGAAAATTGTGGTGGGGATAGGATAAATGTTATTGTAGATTTTCGAAAGGAATTTTGTATGGAAATAGGCTATCAAATTGAAGAGAAAATCAATTCAAAAGGCGGCAAATTTAGTGATTTATTTAGAGGTGTTGATAACATTTTCTTGTTGGCATTTAGAACTGGAGAGATATGGGAGTTGATTAATGAGATTTTTAGCATGTGGGAGAACATTGGCATTAAAAACCAGAAGGTCAAAAGGTTTAAACCATTAATATGTAGCAACAGTAAATCAGGTCTTGAAATGAAGCAACTTCCAGGAGATATGACTATCACACCTTGGAGAGCATTGCTAGGAGTGAAGGATGAAAACCTTGTCAAAGCAATATTATTTCATGTAAGGTCAGGGGAATTATCATTGGAGGAAATGTCTGAGGAATTTCAAAAGTAAGTTTGTTGAATTATTTTTATTTATTTCTAGATTATATATATATTTTTAAATATAACATATTGTTCTTGGTATTATTTGTTATACATATCATTATATTAACTTTTTTTACTTTATCTATGCAGTCACAAAGTTTACATGCAAATTCAAGAACAAATGGTTAAATTGTTGAATGAATATACTTGGGATGATGTTGTATGCAACCATCCAGATTCAAGTTCTACATCAACATCAATTTTTTTTTATCTTGCATTTAAAAAAGTATGTTGATTTATACATTCATTTTTATTCATCTGTATACTATTTTTAATTTATAACTTACACATATATTTGTTTATTTTATAAAAGATGAAAAAATATGAAAATGGAGCACTAGATAGTTTCAGAAACTTTATTGAAAAAATAAAGATTGAAAGACTGAAGAAGCAACGTCTTAAGAATGTTGAACTTGATCCAACTCTTACTCATTTCATTTGGAATGGGCTAGACACTATTCAATATCAAGTAATACAAGGCAACTGTGAAGACATTTCTAAACTCATGCCTAAAAGGGATTATGCCCTAGTTATTGCAGATATTCCCCATGGTTTCAATATTTCAAACATTAACTATGATAGTGACCCCTATACTTATCAAGCTCTGAGTAAAGTGGTTGCGGGATTTCTAGAAGTCATTTCATCATCATTTTGGAGATTTGTGACATTTCATTTAGACACACAATTGGCAATGTTATTGTCAAGTTTCAAGAGGAAAACAAACTCAAGGATGTGGCTTACATGGTAAGATGTTTAAAATGTATATTTGATTAATGTTAAAAAATTCCTTTATGTACAAGTTAATTGAACTTTTACTATTTCATGTTACAGACAAAAGTCAAATCTTTTTAACTGTAAAGATCAACAATTTATAAATGATTGTGAATTCATCCATATTGATAGTTGGGCAAAAGATGATAGCTATATGTTTATAATTTTTAATCGGGTAGATGGAAAGAGTCAGCCAAATACTGATTTATGATGCTGTTGTGAGAAAATTAACATATGAAGACAAAGAAGCAAAAGGAGAGATAGTTAAAATTTATCAAAAACCACAATTATTGATTAACTATCTTATAGACATATGTTCAAATGAAGGAGATTGGATTTTGGATTTATTTTCTGGCTCAAGTAAGTTTTATTATATGGAATTGAATTTCAATATGTTATTTATTAATTTATATGCCATTGAAAAAAGATCCAATACAATGCAATTTTATTCAACAAAGAATTAATACTCTTCAATTTATTTCAGATGCAATGTAAGAAATTAAGTTGAAGAAAGGGGACTGTAGTGAATCACATGTGGCAAAAAGGCAAAAGAAACCCAACCACTATTACATGGAATGATTGGAAAGGCATACATTGGGAGATTCACAGACGTCAAAGATCCATTAGAAGAGAAAAATGAGAAAAATGAAGCAGAAAATATTGTGGAAAAAGACAATGATGAAACTCTAGACGATGAAGAGTTTGGATTACGTGACATTGTTGATTAAATTTAAGGTATGCTTGGAAATCAAGTTCATTTTTTGTAACTATTAATTAATTATACTTGTAGTGTTTTGACTTTGACATTTTATGAGAAGAAAAAGCACTCAATTAAGGTTGTTATGCGTTCAATATTTGTATTATGTGATTTTCGCATTAATTTTTATGTAATCATTATTTTTTGACAAAAACATTGATTATTATTATTATTTTGATACGAAATTCATTAAAAAAAAACTATTATTTAACCATTTTTAGTTAAAATTATCCTATAAAAGTTGTGATTTTGACATGTTATGTCTAGCAAAAAAATTACAAAAAATTATTAAAACGTGTAGTTTTTTAGTTATATTTATGTTAAAAATGATTATTTTTATGCCAACTGTTAAGAATTATTGTTTTTTAGAGACAATCATTTCATGTGGATTGAAATATTAATTAACGATGTATAAATATGTAGAATATATCGAAAATTCAAAATATCGACCTTCTTCTTTAAATATGCAAAAACAAAAAACCTCATTACAAAAAAAAATAAAAATAATAAAATATGAAGAAGAAGACCACTTAAAAATTATTAAATTAGAATAATTATTTACATTTTATACATTAGAAAATTTAAAGTCAAAAAATAAGTCTTTAAAAAAAGGGTCTGATGCAGAATTACCACTTTTTTAAATCAGCATGAAAATTACTACCATTCTAAAACGTAATGTACATAAAAAATTTCATGTGCCAAAAACTATGCTCTAAAAGAACACGTGTGTTCTACATCACCCCTTTTCAAAATCGGGTCACTTTTTTTGTATCTCTACGAAATAGGGAACAGTATCAGTTCCCGTTTCAAAGTTTACATTGTTTGACTACGAAATTAAAACATTTTACAAGGCGATTTTACATCTATTTTTAGCTTCAAGGGCACTGCCCCTGATCCCCCCACCAGGGGGGAGGGGGGCTCCCAAAGGTCGCAGCCGCCCCCCCTAGACCCCCCTGCAGCGAATATTTTACGGGCAGCATTGCCGCCCCATTACAAACTAGTGTCCAATGCGGCGATACCTTTGAATATAGAAGATAATCAGGCTCCACATCCAACATGGTAAGAATGTGCGGTGCACCAACATATATGAAGGTGATTTTGTCATTATTCTATCCTCATCTGTTTGGAAAGCTTTGGGTTCCCCTCAGCTTATGCCCATTACACATAATCTTTTGTCTTTTAATAAAACCAGCAAAGATCCTTTAGGGATCCTTCCTAATCTACCTATTACTCTTGAAGGAAATACTGTTTGTACTGATCTTATGGTAGTCTAAGGTCCATTGGATTTCAATTTGCTCCTTAGGCGAGACTATGTCTATGCCACGAAAGCTATTGTGTCCACACTCTTTCAAGTGATGTATTTCCCTCACAATGGAAACACTTTGATGATTGACTAACTTCTTTTTGTTGGTATTGATTTGAATACCTGCCATCCAACATCCCTTAATGTTCCTTATATGCAAGTGGTATATACCATGCCACGAGTTAATTATGTGACAACCGCTCCAATGTTTTCAATTACATATGCAAGCAAGCCTCTCATTGTTTGCTCAACTTCTTATGACTTAGATTTGGTAGTTGACATAGGAAACCCTATGGGGGAACTTGAAATGGATTTTTTTACCCCTTTTGATTCTCTTCACATGTCTTCCTTCTAAAGAACAATTTTTCCCTCTGATGAAAATCTCTTGGAAGCAATGGTCAAGAAACATCCCTTGGCATGTGTTTCTTCCAAATAGAAGCCATGATCCGGGTGAATGAGAGGTTGCTTCTTTTACTATGTCAACCTTGTTAAAAAATGAAACAAGCTCTTACAAACAAAGTTATTTTTGTTTTAAACTTACATAAATATAAAACAAATTCCCATGCGGATGGTTGTTTTACTATGTCAACCTCATTAAAAAATGAAAAAAAATATATTTGAGGATGGTTATTTCATTGTGTCAAACTCGTTTAAAAGATGAAAGAAATTGTCTTGACGATGCTTGTTTTATTGTGTCAACCTCGTTAAAAAATGAACAAATTCCCACGAGGATGATTCTTTTATTATGTCAACCTCATTAAAAAGTGAAACAAGTACTTAAGAGGATGCTTCTATTACTATGTCAACCTCATTAAAAAATGAAACAATTGTCTCAGAGGATGCTTCTTTTATTGTGTCAACCTCTTAAAAAAATGGAATAAAGTTTGTCTGAGGATGGTTCTTTTGTTATGTCAACCTCACTAAAAAATGAAACAAACTCTGAGCATAGTTATTTTGATTTCAAGCTCACATAAAAATGAAACCAATTTATGAAATTCATGAGCATAGTTCTATTTCAAGCTTGTTAAAAAATGAAACAAGTCACTTTTTAAATCGATCATTTTATGTGATTTTATCAATAAACCTTTATTTCATCTGCCTAATAGTAATTTACCATTTACTTAAGCAGATCAAACAAAGATCGGGGGGCATGTGCCTTTCCATGGGTACATTGCAATTATGTTGTGCAATAATTTTTTTAGCATCTTTTTGCAATTTTTTGCTACTTCTTCTGCTTATCTTGTGTTACATTTGATTACTGAGGCATTGGTTAATTTGTAACATCTATAAAACGCAAAAACAATATTCATCCATATATTGTACAAGATAAATCGAGATAAAAGTAGTAGTTTTCATTTGTCGATTGTTTGTAAAATGTGTGGCTTTACAAAATGTCATCCAAGACATGAGGCCTTGTAGCCTTTATTATCCAAACATGCTGATACATTGTCAAAAAATAAAATATAGCCCTAATACTAGTAGCTACGCATGGTGATCATAGTAGTAGACAATAGCGTGAGGTACTCATTGTAGCAAGCAGCTAATCGGTCCAGGAACCCCCATGGTGTGCCTCTCATAGTGAAGAGGCAAGTCATCAATCCCAAAATTTGGGATGCCTAGGGTCTATCTCTCTAGGTTGTGCTCCATCTCAGATAAAGCCTCTGTTACGTCATGGTTTTGTATCACGGGAGACACTAGCTTCTCACTGCGCCTGTTGAATCGACGTAGTCCTGCTGGTCTCATAGGCCCACATCGGCATGATTATTTTGGATAGTTAGTTTTGGATGCCAAAAGATAAAAAATTGAAAAAAAAAAACAACCAAAATGTGAAATTTTTACCTAGGTCACCCCACTACATTCCAGCCTACAGTGGGATATTTGGATCACCTGTATAATCCATGCCTGCATATGGAAATTCCTCATTCATAACGATCTAACATTCCAACCATCTAAAGAAATTAGGAGTATATCGAATAGTTGGGCCTTCACCACCTTCGTGGTGTGCCATCAATGTGACCCACTTCAGCGTGTGAGGATCTCGCGGTCCTCCTCCATTTATGGCTACCTGTGGGGTGAGAAGAGAGATCCTTTCTAGAGAGAACAAGATAACAAAGGCACCATACCCAAAATTCTCGAGTTTTCCATTTTTCACTCTAGTTAGTTGACATTTCAAGTTGGCAACTACCACTTCACACCAATTGAATACTGTAGGTTGTAAGCACTCTACAAAAATCTACATATGAGCCTTGGTGAGTAAGTGAAGTGTTTCACTCCCACATAATTGTGCAACAGTGAATACGATAGCCCTCAAAGGGAGCCTCTCAATTGTTTTGATATCAATTCTCCCGTTGTCATGCGGAAAGAGTTATTTTTGCGGACAAACCTAACCTCCCTAGGAGTCTAAGACTCTCTAGTGACAAACAAACCAAACAAGAGCAATCCTTCTCTAAACATACATTATTCTATGAGAAACCAAGTGTGTTCCGATCTTACCTTAGGTCCAACGCTTGTTGTAGCAGTCCAGCCTTGCTGATCCAGATGAGCTCCTCCTTCACTTTAAGACTTGCATACACTAACAAAGCAAACGATTACATAACACCTGAATAGTTCATAAAACAAAGCATATTCATCACATAGACCAAGGAGTACATGAAATAATTCATTAACAACAAATCATTGAGAAGAATGGACTTATTTGTATTAAGAAACAAAAAAGGAACCATTACAACCTGAGCCTTGGTGTTGTGCAAGCTCCTCCCAGGGTCCAACAAGAGATTTCCTCTACTTTGACAA
>APFE031191802.1:61720-81048 GCA_000404065.3 Pinus taeda
TCAAACACTCTTCTAGAAGGCTCTAGAAGTGACCACAAGTAACTTTTTAAAGATGAAACTCACGCTTTTTGACCTTTACAGGGGTATGCACCCATCCTTTGGCTTATAGAGCGTACAAGTACGCAGGTACAGTATGTTTGGAGTGCGTACACGCAGGCAAGGTAGAGAGAACCTGCGTACCCAGAGATAAACATGTTTTTTAACTGACTTTCTCTCTTTTTGAAGTTTGACATGAAGAGTAGAGGTATGAGGCTTGACAAGGAGGATAATATGACTATTGATGGAGCCATATTAACTGCAGATAGTCATGGTGACAAATTTCAGTGTAACACCCGTCTTTGAGTTTGGCTCCTAGAAAACAATGTTGAACTAGAAAAGTGGCAGTTGTTTCACCACCATGTCTATGTCCATATAGAGAAATGTCAACTCCATGACGTGGGATCCCAGAAAAGAAATATATTTCAGCGACATCTATAGTGAGTCCGTGATCTCCAATTAGGAATCACTCTTCCTATACATTCCATTTTCTCACCATCCATTCCAGCAAATCTAATTGGGCCTTCATGCCTGGGATTGTGAAAATTTTGTACAAGCCATAGTTTTTTAGAGCTTGTAATGTTTTTGGATGGTTCAAAGGAGCTATATCCTATTCTTCATGTTCATGCTCTCTCCACTTCATTTTTGTAGCTCAAAACCCTACAACTAAACATGGAGGATCATTAGAAAATGTTGTAGTAATTTTTTGCAAACAAATCGGGCATTTTTCATGAATTTTTAAAAGCCCTCGGCGCTGTGCGTGACCACCTTTTAAGACCAGTGAGGATTTGTGTGGTTTTATCCTTAGAAACCGTGCAAATATCATTTTTATGTGTAAAAAATAATAGTTGGTGTTCAACCCAATAAAGAGAAACTGCGCAACACCGAGGTGATTTGTTCGAATTAGATAAACACCACCCCCCCCCCCCCGCCCACCCCCCCCCCCACCCAAAAAAAAAAAAAAACTAAATATACAGTGAAAAGAAAAATAAAAGTAATGAAAATGAAGATATCGAAGAGATCGTTTATCTAGAAAAGATAACTGATGATTTGGTCCAACGGTTTTCTCAAGGCTCGTTAAAATTTTACATTGAAAGAACTGAACGACTTTTCTTTTTGTGTCTTTTAAAACTTTTTAAACATGAAAACGACATTGAGTTACCCCTTCACTAGACTCGTAAAACTTAAACAATGTAGGAATCGTTAATCATGACGAGATTGAACCACTCCTTCCTAGGGTTCATTAAAAATACTCCAAAGAATGAGCTTACAAGACAAGCATATGTTATCCTCCTCAAGCTTTCAAAAAATAAAGTGGTACTTTTCAGTAATGGTGGGGAAAATGTGGGAAAGAATGTTTGCTTTTATATTACAAAGGCAGTATGTCACTCTTGATCATAACACTCAGTCACTTTTGTGTCTAATTTGGGAAATCCATTTGTCTCTCACTTGACCATACCTCATTGAAAATATTCAATTGGCTTGGGGCATTATTTTTGAGTCAAATGCTGCCAAGTCAGAATGTCATGTCGCCGATATGTTCAAGAGAATTCCAATCTCAGTAAAAATTACCTTGCAATTCATGGCCTTTAATTACGTCAACCATCCTTGAGTCAATCTTGGATTACTCCAAACTGTTGTTCTTCAAAACTTGACATGAGTTTCATGTTGTAGGCCCTCTTGCGACGGGTTTCTTCCTATCGACTTGATCTCACTATCTAGGAAGTTGATCTAGAAACATTTTTTAGTAACTTGGAGCTTACATGCTGTAATGGAAGGTTTCTCGACTTCGACGATAGGTTCTCATCATTGACCTTTGATCGAATGATTCTATGAGTGTTCAACTTTGGGAAAACTATTCACACTTCATAGATTGTACTGGAAGTAACTTGAAAACCTTTGTCATTATTGGCGGTTTCTCTCGCGCTTGTTAATGATTCACATCATTGACTAGTAATCAAGTGGTTTCTACCATGTTCGACTATGAAACATTCATTCGAATGGGTAGATTTGTATTATGGATTGAGAGATGGAGATCAATACCCTAGATCTAGTTTCATCCAACTAGGCTGCATGGAGTTATTAAATATTCATGATTGTAAACATAGATCCATTGATGGCTATGTCCATACTATGTCTTTTATCGGCATAGATCTTTAGATGTATTTCCATACTGGTTCTTTGAGACATTTATGTTCTTAGTATGGGAATTTCTACCTCAACAATGATTTTATATTGCATTGTAACATTTGATTGATTATTTTAGGTCTTTGACTGTAGTCTCTAGCCTGAAGCTTGGTATGATAAAACGCTTCTGTTATCAAACATCTTTTTTGACTTTGCACTTTAGGGGGTAATTTGTTACATGTCATTTTATCACATTAGGAAAATGGCCATCGGTTTGGATCTTTTGTTATCCATCAAAGTGTTCCAAAGCATATCCCTGCAAGGCTAGAACCCAAACAATCCCAAAGAGAATGAAATTCCTAGATCTCAAGGCCCAACAACAATTTTTGGCTTTCTGTGCAATTCCTTAGTCAATTTCTACGCATACACAGAAATGGCCATTAGATTTTGCACAAAAGTGCTCTCTATCTTACACTATGGCATGCACACATGAATTACACAAGTAAAAAATAAAAAGCAAAGTCTAGAAGCTTTGTTAGTTGAATCTTTCCCAACTAACAACTTTGAATGGATGCCTATGCAAGGTTGATCCCTCCCATAATTGAGCTACTTTTCTCTATTTTTGGATCCCCTATCCCACCATTTGTGGATCTCATCCCTTAAGAAGAGGATCCCAAAACTCCTCCTCTTGGCCTATAAATCAAACACAGACTAGAGGATTAGAGAGGACCACTGAAGGTAGGCTTATGCTATTGAAATAGGGATAGAAGGCTTTTCATCCAAGGATAAGGTTGGAGATCATGGGAAGAGGCTTATGACATCAAGCCAACTAGGTTGTAAGCTTTTTCTCCTTTGAATTAAATACAAAATGATTGTTCTTTCCTAATTGTGTCTATTCTAAAATTATTTGTGAGATGCCTTGATCACTCACATGGTTTATAACTGATTATTGATTCAAGTTATGATGTATTCTAAGTTAATAACTTCATTTACCTTTGATTTTGTATTTGAGATGCTTTGATCCTTTTGAATGTTTTTGTCTATGCAGATATATTTTGGAGCATCATGGAGAAGTTGTGGAAAGCATTGGGAAAGCCTCTAAGGCATTACAGAAAATATGGTTGTTGAAAGCACTGAAGGAATTTCAATGTGCACTTCATTAAATAGGTAAGTGCTTCTTTGCATATTATATGTTCCAATCAGTCATAAGATAAGGAAAGGTAACAATTCTTTTCATGTTTGTTACTAGGTTTTTTTTGAAATCTCAGGAGAACCATATTGACCGCAAGAAGGATTATTCCACCTAACAACTACCCTCCTCAAATATGACTTCTTCACTGAAAATGACTCTCCTCTATCTTGAAATGTAAAACCTCTAGGCCTTTGAGACCTCATTGTAGCCCACAAAATGTCATTCTCTAATGAGGGCTCAAGCTTAGTCCTCCTGTGTAGGAATGTGGACATAAACCGAACTATTGAACACGCATAAATGACTCACCTCCAATTTGTCTCCTGTAAACATCTCCTTGGGAGTCTTGTCCAACAATGCCCTGTGAGGACTCCTCTTTTGCATGTAAATAGTTGTATTGCAAGCATCTGCCCACAAAAACATAGGCAAGTCTGGATCATACATCATTTCCTTTTTTTCTCCCACTATGGTCATGTTCCTCCATTAAGCTACCCTACTCTGTTGAGGTTTGTAAGGTATTATGAGTTCCTTATTGATCGCTACCTCCCTGTAGAAATCCATAAACTTATTGGACGTATATTCACCCCCATTATCAGATCTTAGTACCTTAATCTTATTCCCAATATAGTTCTCCACAAGAGCTTTGAACTCTTGAAACTAACTGAAGACCTCACCCTTGGTCATCAAAAAGTAGATCTAAGTCTTCCTAGAATAGTCATCTATGAATGTCACAAATTATCTAGACCTTGTGATTGGTTCCACTAACATAGGACCACATATCCAAATGCACAAAGTCCAACACTCCCTTTGACCTAGTCTCATTATGAGGAAATGATACCTTAGCATGCTTACCAAGTGCACACCCTTTGTACACTCCCTCCTATTCCACCTTGATCTCCAAAAAACCTGTAACCATCCTCCATAACATAGGAAGAGCCTTGTTGTGTAGGTGTCCCATCCTCCTATGCCAAATATCACTCGGGTTGTTGTTGTCATGTACAATGGCCTTCACTAGTTGACCTCTCAACAAGTATAGGTCGTTCTCCCTACTCCCTATGATTGCCTCACACTAGGATCAACCCCTTTTGACGTAAAAACTTCTTCACCTCACATGAAACTGACCTCTATTCTTTTGTCCCCCTTGGTTGAAACTAAAATAGATTCTTCTCCAACCCTAGTACAAACATCACGTCTTTCACCTCCAAGATACTCCTTGAGTCCATTCGAAATTGTATGTTGTGAATGACATGTACGGCATACTTGGTATTGTCACCAAGCTCCAAATGTACATCTCAAGGCTCCTTGGTCATACAAGTGAAGATATCCTAAGATCTCATCATGTGACAAGATGCTCCACTATCCACAAACTACACCCCTATCGTAATGGTGTAGAAATGTATGACACCAAGGAAAAGTTCTTCTCTAACTTCTTGACCATCGCATCCATCTATGTCATGGCTATCTTAGATATATTCTCTTTTCCCTTATTCTTGTTTGGACATTGTTTGGCATAAGGATCAAACTTGTGACATGCAAAGCACTTGAAGTTTCTCATTTCGTTCTCCTTTTTTCTTTGTGAATATCCTCCTCCACCTTGGTTCTACTTGGCCTTACCCTTTCCCTTCTTAGCTTGCATAACAAGAGCAAGTTCCTCATCCCCACCTCCACTCCTATGCTCTCCGCCAATTATGAACTCTCATAGATTTATTTCTAGATGAAGTAATCCCACAACCAGGTCCAATTAAGAAGTTGTTGTCTAGCAAGGATCCCCTCCACAAAGGTGTTCCATTTTTTAGTGCAACCTTTTAGATCTACCTTCAATAGCTCTCAACCACTCACAAATTCTCCCACATCTGATAGCCCATTACAAATTTGTTGGATCTTGGTGAGATATGAGGTCATGAACTATGATATGTTCATAGAAATGTTGTTTAACTTATCTTTGAACACCATATTCATGTTCTCATTTTTAGTATAGACTAGTCAAGGACGCCCACATCTTATGTGTTGTATCTTTCCCGGTTATGTGAGGACTCACATGATCCTTCACACCATCCAAAATGATACCCCTCACTTTCACATATTTAAACTTATGCTCAGCTACTAGGGTACCATTTGAAAGCACTAGAACCTCATTATTTGCAAAATACCAAAAGCCATTACTCTTCAAGATAATGGTTATGTGCTCCTGAAATATGGAAATAACTATGACCTGGTAGTGATGTTTAAAGAGGAAGGATGGCTCTGTCTTTGTGCGAGGAATTGAACCTACGCCCTCTGAGCGGTTTTGGTTAACTCCCATCAGTGTGATGAAGCTTATTTCCATTTTCGTTCTAGGTAATCGACTCTTGCACCTTTTTTGAGGTTGTTTACATGTAATGTTTTGGAGTGGTTTTTGTCTATCGGTTTTGTGGGAGGATTTAGATGGATGCAGGGCAAGATTTGCATGCCAAGATGGATGAAGATCTCATTGATTATTTTTCTGACCCATTTGAATCAGTGCCGATCTGGACATAATCTCCACCTCAGCCTCTAACGATGGCTCCATTAGTAGCAAAAGGGTTACCGGTCTCTCAGGTGGCAAAGGTTAGGGTTTCATTAAAGGTGGTTTCTGAAAAACCCTAGTCCTCAGGACTTTGTTAATAATTTTTTTGTCGGTCATCACATGCTTGGGTTTCAAAGCTCTAAGGTTCCTATGGATCCCTTTCCTCAACCACATGTCGATATTTTGATTCCATCGCCATCTTCACTACAATTCCTAGCTACCTGCTTCAACCCTTGCTCATCTTCGACACTCATCGATGGATTTTCACATTAGGGTGGAATCTTGGAAGAGATAACTTATAATTCTTATCTGGGTCCCTCTAGGGTTCCTTCTCGTAAAGTTGGAGGGAAAATCCATCCTATAGATCTACATCGCGAACATATTTTAGGACCTTTAGATCTTTGCACCTGCTCAAACATCAGGTTTCTTTGTTGGTTCGTCAATTCCATGGATTTCCCGCAAACGGAAGCCAGCGTTAATTCCCTTTTGGATTCGTAGTCACAAGACCCTGTTGTTCTAGAGGGAGGGCCTCAGAAGAAACGAGAAAAGAAAACAAAAAGCACTAAAGTTTGAGAAAGAGGGAGACTTATGGTGTTAAGGGAGGGAATTAGGATGGAAGAAGTCATGGACATTACAAACAATGTATTGGTTGGAAGGGTCTGCAGCAAAGAGTACTCAATGTCGTGTCTGAAGAAGTGGGTTGCTGAAATTTGGGGACAAATTCTCAATTCATTACCATTGGTGGTAAACATGAAGAAAGGATGGTTTTCCCTATGTTTCCATTAACCTGAGCATGTTTCCTGGGTGCTAAAAAAGTATTGGCACATTGAATTGATGTTGGTTTTGCTGAAACAATGGACCCCGTTATTTGATCTGGAGAGAGAACAATTGGGGGCTGGTCCAATTTAGGTCAGAATGCATGGATTGAAAATTCAATTCTATATTGAGGATGTCTTCAGATGTGTTGGTAACGACCTGAAGGTGTTATTAGACTATGAAAAATCCTTTTTAGAGTTTGTAAAGATGGCCTACACTCACATAGGGCCTAAGGTTGCAATGGCGGGGTAACAGTAGATTATAGAAATTGGACTACGAAGCCCTTTTCGGTGTTGCAGATGTCATGAAGTTGGCCATACCTATAAGGATGGTCTGCTACTAACTAAAGAAAAATAGGGTGGAGATTCGGCGATAGGGAAAGATGGTCAAGGCATGACTTCTAATATGTTGAATTAGACGTCTTCAAAAGCCATCGACTCGTAAAACGAAAGGACAAGAATAGGAAAAAGTGAAGCACACTTCCTCCTCTCGCACTCCGTCTCCAATTACAACCAGAACTAGGGCATCTGCAACAACATCCACTTTGGGTACTGCTTTATCCCTTCCTCCCCTTGATCCATATAGTATGCATGCTTCGGATGTATCTTTTCTATATCATCACTTTGGGTTCATTACTTCTGGTTATGTTTTTAGTTTTATTACTTGTGCTTCAACCTCTATCCCTGCCTCTTGGCTAACCCCCTCCCCCTCTATCCCTTGTGCCTTCCTAGCCCCTAATAATGATAGAGGGGATGCCTCATTTGAATCAAACTCCATCCATATATACTTTCTGAGATCCTTAGCCAAACAATATGTTCCCATGGGGCACGGAATTGGACAGTCTTCCCCTCCGAGATTGAATAAACCTATTCGTGGAAGGCAATCTTTCATTTCTAAGGCCATTCATAAGGAAATAATGGATGTAGAAAAAGGTAAGAAGTTGTCACTTGAAATGGTTCTTAGAGCAAGAGGCAACCTGGATCTGGTGTCTTGATGAAGTGTATCTCATTTAGCTGTAGGGGTCTAGCTAGCCCCTCCAAGAAACCAGCCTTTAGGAGGGTCTTAGACTTAGAAAAGGTTGATGTGGTTTTCTCACAAGAAACACTTGGGATTAGCTCATATATTTTCTCTCTTCTGGAAGCCCTCATACAAGGTTGGACCTTCCATGCATTAAATGTACAAGGCAGATCAGCTGGTGTAACTCTAGATGTCGATGGAAGGACCATGAAGTTGCTAAATGTCTGGGGGAAGGGCAGAGTATTGATGGTAGATATATTCTCAGAAGATTTAAGGATGGAACTTCATATTATGAATATATATGGCCCCTGTCACAAGCAAGCAAAATTCTGGGAGGATATCATGAGATCCTCGTTTTTGCAAGTGGACAATATCATTTTGGGAGGTGATCTAAATTCCTCTATTGGACACGCAAGGTCGTGGGGAAATAATGCCCAGATCGATTCCCTCTTAGACTAATTTGTTCAATTGCTGGAGGAAAACAACTTGATAGATATTCCTGTGTCGTGTTTACAACCAACTTGGAGAAATCAAAGAATGGGGGATGCAATTCTTGCTAGACGACATGATAGATTTCTCATCAATGAGGCCCTTATGGAAAAAATTTTGAAGGTTAGGAAATGGTTTGCCTTGGGAGGGATTTTAGATCACTCACCTATATACCTTGAGATAGCTCATGTATCACCTAAACCAAAATCCCCTTTTAAATTCAATTTGACATGGCTTCAAGATGAGGACTATTAGCGCATTGTCAAAGATACATGGCAGGAGAATTCTCCGTTTGAAGGATAATCTGTGGATGCATATTTTGCTGGGAAGCTTAACCTTCTAAAAAAGAAGACAGTTGACTAGGAAAAGGAAAAAGAAAAAAAGGACGAAGAAGCTCTCAGACTCATAGAAGTAGCTCTCGCCATATTAGAAGGTCTTGTTGGAGGAGGTTATGTATCCACGGAAGAAAAAGAGCAAGTCATCAAACTTGAAGTTGATCGCCTTAGAATATTAAACGATAGGGAAGAAAGTTGGAGACTCAAGAGAAGATCCATTTGGCTCTAAGATGGAGATGAGCATACAATTTTTTTGCAGCAATTTTCCAAAGGGTGGAAAACTAGCAATATTATTTGGTCATTGGAAGATGGTTGAGGGTTCATCTATGCAATCCTTCAACAATCTTGCCAATATAAGTATATCACATATTATTCAAAGCTCCAGAGGCATCGCTTGCTGAAATCATTAAAATAGTTGATCTATTCCCCAGATTTGTAGATGAGGAGACAACATAAGCACTCAAGGCACTTGTGTCTATGGGGGAACTAGAAGTTATCCTCAAATGGTCCAAGAAATAAAGGAGCCCAGGCCCAAATGGTTGGCCTGTGGAATTCTACTCGGCATTCCTTGAACTGCTTGGGCACGATTTCCTTGGGCTTATCGAGGAATCCCAAAAGAATAGTAGGATGTACGATGCTTTCATTTCCACCTTTATTGCCTTGATTCCCAAATATGATAACCCTAGCTCTTTTAATGACTTTTAGCCTATTTATCTTTGTAACTACATTTAAAAGATCATTGCTAAAATCTTTGCGAATTGCATTAAGCCTATCTTATCCCAACATATTTGACAAGAACAATTTTCCTTTTTAAATAACTGTCAAATCTATGAAGCCATTAGGATTGTGTAGGAAGGTATCCATTCACTAAAAATCAATAAGATGAAGGGTGTGATCTTTAAAATTTACCTCTCTAAGGCTTTTGACAAGACTAATTGGATCATGTTCTTTCTCTCATCTGTATCTTGTAGTATCCTTATTAATGGATCAACCTCAAACTTCTTTCATGTTGACTGTGGTTTAAGGTAGGGATACACACTATCTCCCTTCTCTTTCTCCAGGTCATGGAAGGTCTGAGTAGATTAATCACCAAGGAGAAGCTTCATGGGAGACTAAAAGGAATCAAAATTGCAGATAATGTCATTTTATCTCATTTTCTCTTTGTGGATGATGTACTTATATTTCTGAATGGGTCGGTAAGTGACTCCACTTCTTTTAATGTCATTCTCAATCTCTTTTGCAAGGCTACTGGAATGGTGAGAAATCAAGGGAAGTCTTCCCTGACGACATTAGTATGTTCCCAATATGGAATTGATTATGCTATTTAGATATTTCCATATAGAATTTTGGAATTTGATGAAGGCCTCAAATATCTTGGTTTTCGACTCAAGGCCAATACATATAAAATTGCAGATTGGACATGGTTGGTGGCTAAGATTGAAAGAAGAATTAACATATGGCATCAGTTTTGGAAGTTACTCATGTGTACTGGATGTCACTGGCATGGATCCCTAAAGGTGTATTAGCTAAAATTGAACAATTATCTTGTATATTCCTTTGGCGTGGAAGGAGGGAAGGTATAACTTTCACATGGATAAGGTAGGAACATATTGCTCTGTGCAAGAAATGGAGTGGATGGTGAAATAGACTGGATCCTTACCTCTTCCAGTCTATGGACCGAGGTGGTTATTAGGAAATATATCAGTTCACAGAACATATTAGATTGGATCAGGTGGCCCAATTGTTATAGAAATGCTACCTCCACCATCTGGCGATCTGTATTGAACTCTATTACATATATTTGATCTAGCTTGCCTAGAGAGTGTTGAAAATAGCAACAAGAAATGCTATAAATAACATTGTGTTGGGTAGCAGATCCCTCGCGTAATGGTTTTGGGGCTCAAAGCCCACAATTTTGGGTAAGAGTATGGTAAAGGCTCCGTGAGGTGCACAGAACGTGAATTGTAATGAGTCAAGTCAAAGGGTTGTCCACCCAAAAATAATGTAAGAAAATAGAAAGTGAGTTGGCCTGCGGTTAGAAGTCAGTTTTTGGGTTTTGGATCTTGAATGTTATGGGTTTATGAAGGCAATATTCTCTTTGTGTCTATAAGTCCAAGTCGAGGGTGTTGGTAGATAGATAGAGGCTCTGCAGCTGTGTGCACGAAGGCCTGGTAGAGTCCACAGCTGAGTGCGCAGGGCAAATCTGGTTGTACTGGGAAGGAGATAAATAAAGATAAGAATTCCTGAATCATTGTGTGCTTTATCGCGAGTCTATCTGTTGCTTATGTTCTGAATTTATGCATATTTATGTTTGCGCACACTGGCTATTACTATTAAATGTTTTCTTAAATACCTTAAGAAGAAGATCTGAGTGATAATAAACACATATAACAATAAGAATCCCGGAAGCTCCCTTCACAAATCTACACGAAGCCATGCAGAGTAGCATGAGTGCACAGATCGGATCGTGACCCCACCAGACCACGTCAAGATATCCCAAGGGTGCAGAAACCTGGTTCCAACACTCTCCCCTACTACCTCAGGTGAGACTTCAGTTCGCGCTCTGTAGACTGTTGCTGAAAGGGCTGGTAGTGCGAGATTTGTTTGGCTAAATCACTTCTGAATCTGGTTCAGGGCCCAACAAGCCAACAAATGGTTCCATTGCCGGGACAGGGATCTGCCTAAGGGATGTCTGATGTTGAAACACTGGAACCCTACGAAGAAAGAACTTGAAGATTGGTTGGATCAGAAGCTTCACGAGTTTGTGGTACAGGAAAACAAAACTCCATAGATATCTGAAGAGAGGTGGTTGGATCGCTACATATACACGGAAATCCATGAGATCTTCTTTGCATCCTTCTCGACAGAACTATATGAGTGGATTGTGAGGCTAGCTAACAGTCAGGGAAGGTGAAAACTGGAACAACCCATAGTGTGGACTCCAAAGTTGGTGCGCAGGCTAGAGGCATCTAAAGATAAAATCGCACGGGCAGTAGATCACTGGTTGGATCGGATAATAGGAGGGTTTATCACTAAGTTAACAATAGACACAACTGTGAGTTACAATGAAGTAGAAAGAGGCTTTCTCAAAGGACTGCAGGGTAAGTACACCAAATCGTTGAATACCTAGATTAAAATGTTGTTATGTGAAAAACGGGTTATGCACATCCATTGATGTCTGGGGTAACGCGAAGCGGAAGAGGCTACCGAGGGACTGAAGGATTAGAGAACAATCCCTTGATTTCACTATCATGAGAAAGCAAGGAGGAGCTCATA
This sequence comes from Pinus taeda, assembly GCA_000404065.3. Lineage (NCBI taxonomy): Eukaryota > Viridiplantae > Streptophyta > Pinopsida > Pinales > Pinaceae > Pinus > Pinus taeda. The sequence goes on from APFE031191802.1 coordinate 73,551, forward strand.
GGGTTCTCACCGAGAAGCACAGTCCAATTGATAAAGCATTGCATTCTACTGTTACCACTGACATCCACGCCATTACCCACTTCACCTACATCAACCCCATTTTCGCCTACCCCACCTCCGCCTCCATCGAGGGTTGGAATGGCGAGTGCGATCAAGTTTCCTGTATTTAGAGGCGTAGGAAATTAGGAACCAGATCATTTCTGGTTCGTGGTAAAGGTGTGTTGTGCTCTACAACAACCCCCCATTTCATATCATTATTATACCAAAACTATAACGTGAAATGGGTCCCTTTTTAATTTTAATTGGTATCAACTTAGTCTTACTAAAAAAGGTCCAAAAACAAAATAAAAACATTACTAAACCTTTTTGATAAACCAATCAAAGGCCTTATATATAAATGATTAATCTTTTATCATTGCGATAAAGCGATCACAAGATCGCATATCGCAATGACAAAGGAAGCACAACTTAAAGACCCATTGGTTTTCTCTGATGCGAAATAGGCTATCGGATATCGGCAATAATAAGTTGGCACAACAAAATTCCTTTTCGCTCCAATCCGATGTGATATCGCTATCAGCGATCGGCGATTTACCATGCATGTTTTGAAAGTGCCCTAGTCAATACTCCTGACGTGATGCGATATCGCTATCGGCGATCGGGGATTCCAAATGCAACCAAGGTAACAATTTAAGATTTCCCCGATGCCCGATTGCGATAAGGCCAAAAGCGCGAATTTCAAAAAATTTTAAAGCAGAGTTATTACGATTAATTCGTATTTATCTTCCGAATAGCCATTCATCTGCGCTCAACCGCCAAAACATCTAAGGCACTCTTAAACAAATCATTCGGCCAATAATCGAAATGATGGGCATTTAAAGGATTGACAGGTCTTAATAGCCATTTAATGAAACAGTAAGCCTAAAAATCTTTTCACAGATTGTATCCGAGACCACCTTAAGTTAATTATTCACCATGCATTTATCGATATATATCTCACACATATTCGATTTGCAATATCAATTTTCTGTATTACGTTCATTATCACTCATGTGCATAACTCTTCCGAAGTAACGAGTTCAAGCAAAATGGGGAAGAAGTCTAAGAAAACTGCAATTGCTTCCGCTTCGCCGGCCACAGGACAACTCATCGTTGATCCAGGAACTAAAAAGAAAGGATTGATATTGGATATTACATGTCTAGGACTCGGAAAAACTACTTGGCAAAGTACGTATAATTTGATTGAAGACAAAGAACCAATGATAACAGTAGTACAAGCCTCAACAGATAGCACTCGGAAATCTGATGCTACTCTAAAGGATTTAGCCAACTCTTTTCTTCATCAGATAGCAGCTCGGGAACAAATTCTCCCATATACAGATGTGGTGAGATGGGCAATTCAGGAAATCCCAATCACAGGCAGAACCTTCAGCACCAGAGATGGGAGAATTTTCTGTTCATTTCAAGCTGAGGATTTGAGGCAAATGTATCATTTACCTGTGCCAAAGAAGAAGTACAACATGACATTTCTGGAGAAATTCCGAGATGAGAACGAGACTGAATCCGAACCCATTCGGGAATGGAGGCAAAATCCGACAAAACACAAGCATGAATCTTCGGGTAAGTACTCGGTTGATTCTCTATGCTCTCCTTATTGCTATGCTGGGATAATGATGTGTAGGTTGTGGGGGTTACATGATTCTGCTAATTTTACTATAGAAATGGTTCCCTTAATGGAAGCGGCATGTAATGGTGAAATAATGGATTGGGCAACTATACTTTCCGATAAGTTAGCAACCACAGTTCTTGATTTTAGAACCAAATCCCGTGTCACTGAAAGGATTATTCCCCCATTCTACTATAGCGCTTATATGCTAGACATCTTGTGTTTTAAATCTGAATTTCATGTGCTCGGATGGAGGTGGACATTGCAAGACCCCACGCCCATTCACATCTACCATCAGAAGTTGTGGAAAACCTACTACAAGCACCATTTATACCAAATCTGCAACGGCTTTATGTTGCCCATTCATCATTCTATCTTTAATAAGCCTGCCCCTAAGATTTCCTACCAAGCAGGGATTGATTTGACATCAATAGGAAGTTGGTTCGGGGAGGAAAATTTCACTTATATCAGAATTTTTGGTAGTCAAGCCACATCTCACGTTCTTCCTTTGTACATACCTGATAAACTGCTGGCCAGGGAGAGCCTATCAGATTATCTCCGATGGAGTTACACAAACTCTAAAGAAGAATAAGAAGCAGATCTGGCCCTCTTTTCCCCTGAGATGTGGTATCTACACTCTACATGATTTCAAACATGCAGAGAAAGAATCTGAAAAAATAAAGTCATTAACCCTGGCAACTCTCCCTAGTAGGCGATTTGATCCATGCAAACTCGCCTATAATGCACTCGAACAGGCCAAATTGACCAAGTTCGAGCATAAAGAAGATAGGTTCGAGGACTTGTTCTCATCAACCAAGTCAATGTACCAAGTTAGATCACCGGCTATAATTAAATACAAAGATGAAGGATTAGTTGAATTCAAGAGACTTAGAGAACAGAGGTTGCAAACTCTGCCTCTAGATATGTTAGCGACAACCCCAACAACAGAATCAAGCGAGCCTGAGCAGTGACTTATTAAGGAACCTCCTGTTACATCAAAGGAACAGGAAGAAGTGCATGAGAAAAGACAAGAGGAGACCCAGGCGAAAGAGCAGGAACATAGCAGCATAAATGTAAATGAAAATACTCAAATTGACCCGAAATTGCTCCAGGAATGGCAGCAATTCAATTCAATTATCGGTAATCTTGAATACTCTAAAGATGATGAGACATCAAAAGAGGTTAATACACAAGAGGCAACTTCAAAACAAGTTTCAGGTGAAACCAACGTCCTACCTAGTTCAAAAGAAGTAGAAATAATCCCAAAGGATCCTTCCGACCAGGTTATTTTGCAGATAGAAGAAATTCCTCCCTTAGATGTCTTCTATAGCCCAAGACATAAAGCTGTGGTGAAACGACAGAGGAAGAGGAGAAGGACTGATCAACCTTCCTTATTCCTAGAACAAACAGTGACGGGAAATGTGCTTTGGAAAGAGGAATTTGACCCCTCTGATGATTTAACAAAACTATCACAATATGCTGGAGCCTATTTGGCGGCGACAATAGACAAGGCATCAGAGGTGAGCAGTTTATTTTTAGACAAAAGACCAGGATATCTTCTCACTATAAGCGCAACTATCAGAAGCACAACAAAAGGTGGAGCAGGTAGAACAACAATTGGTAGTACAACAACAAATAAATAACCAATTGACTAAACAATTGCAGGAAGAGAAACAGAGGATTGATGACAACACAGTTCAAAAGCAGAAGAAACTATCTGAGGCATTGGCGAAACTAAAAGCATCAAATGAACAAATGCTGAAGTCAAAAGATGAGCAGATTGCTCAGTTATCAGCCCAGCTAGAGAAAACAAAGAAGCTTCCACATATAAATGAATTCAAAATAGAGGCATTACAGATAAACAAGGGATTGATAAATCAGATAAAGCTTTTATGTCAACAAATCGCCCAGGTGGAACCATTATGCGATTTAACAACATCAATAAGTGAGAAAGCGGAAAAGGTTAGAACAGACTTGGATCAAGCCAAAGAAACATCGACCAATTTTCTTGAATGGCAAGATACCGATCAGGGACAGGCGGCTAATTTACCAAGGATTTTAGAATCGCATAAAGAGATATTATTTACAGAATGGCAGTCTCAGTTAATGAAGGCAGAAAGAGCAATTTCAAGATGCAAATCAACCACTAGTAATTTGGTTGAATTGGTTAATAATACTCTTTATTTGTCTAACATGATCTCTCAATGTACTCCAGGAAAATTGACAACAGCTAAAATATTGGATCAGTCATGTTACCTGGAACTAGAGAAAAATGGAAGGTTAATCGCAGGAATTAACAGTTTGACATGGGACACCTATTGGTTCTTTTTAGTCAAACCGCACAGCCAGAGAGCTGCCCTCAAATGCCTTACAGATGCAATCGAGTATATCATTCCCGATATTCAAGATGCCACCTATGCTGCCCAACTCAATTCTCGCCTCAACAGACCACCCGAAGTGGAGCCAATGCTTGCGATAAGTCAGCTCAGGTTTAAAGGCAAACAACCTGAATGATGATTCATGCCGTCGACTGCCAGATCGCTGCAAAGGAGATATTTATCATCAATTGATACCAATTAAGTAGGATTTTAGTTTCATAGATATTTAGCTTAGTTTAGTATTTATATACCCTTTCATGTATTTAGAAAGGGTCGTAAAGTTTTGTAGATGACTTAAACCCTGAAGTTGCACTATTTTACTTCAGGGATATTCTTTTATAAAACTGGACCAATCATTTTGATTTTTGACAAAGAAGCTTTTATGCGAATGTGCACTACTATCTTTGTTTGAAAGTATTTCTACGTTGGAAGAAGAATTTCAAATAGCGATTGATATTGGGATTGATTAGCAGCTCATATGGTACTATTATCTATGTCTGAACTCATTCTTTTTATATGAATTGTCATTTGATCACTCTTGCTATTATCGGATACATACATGTGTTTTAACAACATCCTTTATTCATTCCACTATTGAATGTGTACAGTGTGCTTTTCTTCTAATCATGTATGCATCGATGATATAAATGATAAGTGTAGCAATATTTTGTTAATCACTTTGTTTAACTATTTAAATGAAGTAATCTTTGAATGAACAAATATCTATGTTTATTTGATAGAGTCATCTATATGCCTGTCGATAGACAAAGATCATCAAACGCTACATTTCCAAAGAATAATTGTTCCCGGGATTAGTATTAGTTCTTTTATTTTTGTTGATAGATTAAGTTATTCACCTATCATTAGATTAGATAACCCATCACTCATCCACCCCTTTTATTCATTATTGGGAAACTGGTCCCATTATATCCAGTCGGAGCCACCATCCCAAATGGAAAAGGAGTTGTATTAAGGTCCGGACCGGGTGGTTATCCCCCAATGTTGATACAACGATTTTCGGGGCATCAACACTTCTGGTGCTAGAAGGAGGGCCATCCACTATGAATGGCAAGTAAGTCAAAACCTACAGACCATTCACAGAGTAATTCACCCTTCGCCTCTCCTCAGACCTCTCGTTTGCACTCTGAAATATTAGTATCTAGACGAGAATAGGAAGGATCAACTACTACTGCTCAACCTAATCATACTTCAGAACATTTAAGCCCAGAGTCCCCTGAAGTTCAGTCTATCATCCAGAAACTTCAAGGCTTCTCGATTTCACCTCCTAGATCTGAAGTATCACAAGGCAGTCAGACTTCACAATTCCGCTTACCTCATCATCTTACCAGACTTCAGAGCGAAAAACTCGTCATTGAACCACCTGAGTTGTCTTTACCCCAAAGGAAAAGGATTAAAAAGAACACTGAAGGTTCTGGTAGTGAAACCTTTTCTCCATCATCTTCCATCTCATCATCACCTGTGCGAAGTCAAACACCCACTTCACCATTACATATTATTGTTCACCAAGGGACTTCACCTCCAACATCATAATCCTTTCAATCTTCGTTTCCACCTCCTCCCCAATCACTTGGAACACCACAGACAATCTCTGGTACTCCCAAAATGGCTCAAACACCATAGAGAAGTCCTGGTGTAGTCACTATGCCTGCGCCTTTACATCCATTACCCAATTATCCTGAGAAATGGTTACCAAAATTCAATCCAGATGTTGGAACATTAGCTGAGGAACACATAAATAATTTCATGTTGTCAGTTAATTTGAAGGGAGTAACAGAAGAAGATGTTGTAGTTAGATTGTTCCCCTATACATTACAAGGATCAGCAGGGTCTTGATATTTTTCCTTGCCCTCTGGATCCATCACCAGTTGGAATGTTTTTCAAGAACAGTTTCTTACCAAATACGGCGATGATAGATCCTTGGCTACACTCATCAATGAACTTTCCAATCTAAGGATCGAGTCAAGAGAACCAATTAAGGAGTTTAACTCCCGATTTAACAAACTCTTGAACAAAATCCCTACCGATGATAAACCAAGTGAACAAATAAGAAGCGAATGGTACATTACAGCCTTACCCTCAAATATAGCCATTTTTGTAGATAGGGCTAAAAAACCTACATTGGATGAAAACATGAAAGAAGCCCTGGCTGTCGAAAAACGTGTAATATCTTTGGAAAAGAAAGCTACTCTAGAGGAATGCAAATCCAAAAATGTGTCTTTCAAGGATGATTCAAAGAAGAAAATCACCAAAGATCCATACGATATGGAGGGCTTTCAAAAATTCCTCAAAACCATGTCAAATTAAATGGTTGAGATTAAGAAGCAAGTAGCAGAGTCCTCAACAAAGAAACCTTACAAGAATTTTAAGAAGCCTAAGTCCAAGCCTCCAAATGCTATATCCTATGCAGATTCAGATCCTGAGGAAGAAGAAGAAGAAGAAACAATTACACCATCCGATGAATTAGAAGAAGAGGAAGTCGAATGCCATGGAATGTGGGACTTTATACTCCCTAACTCCGATACTGAAGCCGAGAAAGAAGCCTTTCCCGTGCCTACCAGGAGTAAAGCTACTCCTGAACCTGTTCAGGCCAATTCAAAGAAAAGGAGTGCAGGTACCAATACTACAAAGGAAAAGGTACCCACAAGGAAGCCAGCCGCAACAGTATCTCAAAATCAACCGTCATCCTCCAATATACCTACATCATCTAAGACGTTGGTAGTATTCGATTCAATGGACTATAATATTATTGATGATATGAAAAATACTAAGGCAAACACCACCATGTTTGGACTCAATAAATTAAAACATCAACAAAAATTGCTTCTCAAAGAACTCAATGCAGTTCCTTCTTCCCCTCTTCCCAGTACTAAAGCTGCAAGCGACTCAGGACAACCACCTTCTGGTAGAGTTGAGGCAACATATACAATTCTAATTGGAGATAGATCAAATTCCCATACCCCTCCTTTCCTCTTAACATATGAAATTTACAATCGAAATCTACATAACTGCTTAATTGATTATGGGGCATCATCCAATATAATGCCAGCTTCAGTTTGTTCTAAACTGAACATAGAACCTCGGAAATCTTCAATTCACATTGTGCAGTTAGATAGAACTAAAGTTCAGGTTTTAGGGGAAATAAACTATGTTACAATCAAGTTATCGGTCGATCCACGAGTGGTTCAAAGGATTGATATCTTAATCGCCGATATACCTGAGTTCTATGGTTTAATTTTAAGCAGGGATTGGTCAGAAAAGCTCCATGGGTATATTTCCACCGATTGGTCCCATATGTGGCTTCCCTATAAGGGTAAGCTGAATCAAATAAAAATAGATCGGGAGAAACACATGACCCACACTGTTACTGAGTTCGAACAAGAGAATCAGCCAGTGGCATTTAACAACAATATTTTAGGAAACTATTCCTCTGAAT
>APFE031191802.1:82619-96472 GCA_000404065.3 Pinus taeda
ATCCATGCTGGATATTATTGGCCCACTCTGTTTAGAGATGCTCATGAATATGTAAGGAAATGCCGAAATTGTCAAACTTCTAGTGGAAGACAAAGGAAACCAGCCTTCCCTTTGCAACCAGTCAACATTGAGCAACCATTTGAGCAATGGGGATTGGACATCATTGGAGAAATTACTCCACATTCTTCCAAATAGCATAAGTATATCCTTACCGCTACTGATTATTTTACCAAGTGGGTTGAAGAAATTCCTTTAAAGACAACAAATTCTGAAGAAATTATTGAATTCATAGACCAATTCATCATTACCAGGTTTGGTGTCCCAAATGATCTTGTTTTTTACAATGCATCTTACTTCTCAGACAATGCTATGTTTGATTTCGCTATTAAAAGAGGATTTAAACTGAAATATTCTGCTAATTATCCCCCAAGGTAATGCTTTAGCAGAATCTACAAATAAAAATCTGATTAAAATTATTAAGCGAACTATCGAACAGAATCATAAAAATTGGCACAAATCTTTAATATTCGCATTATGGGCTGATAGGATAACGCAAAAGGCTTCCATAGGTTCTTCCCCGTTTAATCTTGTGTATGGAAAAGAAGCAGTGCTACCAACAAATCTTGTCCTTCCTTCTCTAGCCCTAGTTCAGTTTATTGAGCAAAGCCCTTCTTCTTCTATACAACTTAGACATGACCAAATTCTAAAATTAGAAGAGGAAAGAGAAAAAGCCAAGGTTAATCATGCGAAACATCAACAGATCATCAAGTCATCCTTTGATTCACTCTCATCCGGTTCCAAACAATTTCAAGTCAGTGATTTAGTTCTGAAATGGGACAAGGCCCATGAAGATAAGGGAAAACACACCAAGTTTCAGAAGATGTGGCTCGGACCATTTCAGATTTGTGAAAAGATAGGCCATTCGACCTTCATATTACAAGATTTATCAGGTTTGAGAGATTCTCTCCCTGTAAATGGCCTTATCTTAAAGAAATTATTCAATTGAGGAGGTAACCCCTTCTCCTTTTAATAGAATTTTGTAGTTTGTAGGAACATTAGAAAATAAAGTTGTGAGGTATCTTCCATTGAACTTTGTTGTACTGAAAGAGTTGCTCAAAACAAGTAGTGTGATATTTACTTTTAAAATAATAGAAGTCTTAAACAAAAGGGATAATTTCTAGGAAATTAGATATAATTGTATTTTGAAACAACACTTCAATCTTTGTGAACGCTTCTCAAAGTTTAGAAATATTGTAAATCATTTTATGTTTTCAAATTGGTCACAAGAAGGTTATCAATATCAAAATAAGAACTAATCCAATTTCAGCATCTTCAACTCTTACCTTGTCATCCATTTACTCTTAAGGAGAAAATTGTCCATCCCACTCACCAAAGCTTGTGATTACTCAGAGTGTAATTCTAAAAATTGGATATAAAGGATAAGAGGTCTTATTACAAGCCTACTTACCATGTTCATAGGGAAATAGTTTAATCGACATTGCCAATACTGCATACCAAAATAGGGTAATGGCTTTAATTATAAGATAAGGGGTCTCATCACGAGCTAGCTTGTTCGGTTAAATTACTACCAGTGAATGGCATTGTCACTCAGCTGGCCACCAAACCAGGACAATGACTTTTTATCTTACAAAATAACAGAAAAGTAGAAAAGAAATGCAAAATGTGAAAAAACATGTTTTGAATTCATTCTATTAATCATACTCTGAGATGAATGGGATAATGGACAATGACATGGTTAAAAGGTATCCCTGTCGAAACTATGAACATTTGCTGGCAGCAGAGGCTCTACCTATGACAAAGGAGTTAATTCTAAAAGCTGAATTGGAAAGGTTTTCTGTTTTATCATTAACAACCAATAGAGGCCAATTTAAAATTTAGAATGTATCTAATTTTAAACAAGAGAGGGAATTAGCAAAGATAGTTTCATTTTTATTTGGAATGCAAGTATACCAAGTTATATTAGAATTTTCTTCTTTGATGAAATTTCTATTTTGAAAAAGTTTAAGTATTTCCATACTTTTCAGAGATAACTGTTTCTCCCAGCGAATCGCCAATTGTTGTGCTCTACAACAACCCCCCATTTCATATCATTATTATCCCAAAACTATCATGTGAAATGGGTCCCTTTTTAATTTTAATTGGTATCAACTTAGTCTTACTCAAAAAGGTCCGAAAACAAAATAAAAACATTACTAAACCTTTTTGATAAACCAATCAAAGGCCTTATATATAAATGATTAATCTTTTATCATTGCGATAAAGCAATCACAAGATCGCATATCGCAATGACAAAGGAAGCACAACTTAAAGACCCACTGGTTTTCTCCGATGCAAAATAGGCTATCGGATATCGGCAATAATAAGTTGCCACAACAAAATTCCTTTTCGCTCCGATCCGATGCGATATCGCTATCGGCGATCGGTGATTTACCATGCATGCTTTTAAAGTGCCCCAGACAATACTCCCGATGCGATGCGATATTGCTATCGGAGATTGGAGATTCCAAATGCAACCAAGGTAACAATTTAAGATTTCCCCAACGCCCGATTGCGGTAAGGCCAAAAGCGAAAATTTCAAAAAATTTTAAAGCAGAGTTATTACGATTAATTTGTATTTATCTTCCGAATAGCCATTCATCTGCGCTCAACCGCCAAAACATCTAAGGCACGCTTAAACAAATCATTCGGCCGATAATCGAAATGATGGGCATTTAAAGGATTGACAGGTCTTAACGGCCATTTAATGAAACAATAAGCCTAAAAATCTTTTCACAGATTGTATCTAAGACCACCTTAAGTTAATCATTCACCATGCATTTATCGATATATATCTCACTCATATTCGATTTGCACTATCAATTTTCTATATTACGTTCATTATCACTCCTCTGTAGAACTCTTCTGAAGTAACGAGTTCAAGCAAAATGGGGAAGAAGTCTAAGAAAACTGCAATCGCTTCTGCTTTGCCGGCCACAGGACAACTCATCGTTGATCCAGGAACTAAAAAGAAAGCATTGATATCGAATACTACATGTCTAGGACTCGAAAAAACTACTTGGCAAAGTACCTATAATTTGATTGAAGCCGAAGAACCAATGATGACAGTAGTACAAGCCTCAACAGATAGCACTCGGAAATCTGATGCTACTCTAAAGGATTTAGCCAACTCTTTTCTTCATCAGATAGCAGCTCGGGAACAAATTCTCCGATAAACAGATGTGGTGAGATGGGCAATTCAGGAAATCCCAATCACAGACAGAACCTTCAGCACCAGAGATGGGAGAATTTTTGGTTCATTTCAAGCTGAGGATTTGAGGCAAATGTATCATTTACCTGTGCCAGAGAAGAAGTACAACACGACATTTCTGGAGAAATTCCGAGATGAGAATGAGATTGAATCCGAACCCATTCGGGAATGGAGGCAAAATCCGGCAAAACACAAGCATGAATCTTCGGGTAAGTACTCGGTTGATTCTCTATACTCTCCTTATTGCTATGTTGGGATAATGATGTGTAGGTTGTGGGGGTTACATGATTCCGCTAATTTTACTATAGAAATGGTTCCCTTAATGGAAGCGGCATGTAATGGTGAAATAATGGATTGGGCAACTATACTGTCCGATAAGTTAGCAACCGCAATTCTTGATTTTAGAACCAAATCCCGCGTCACTGAAAGACTTATTCCCCCATTCTACTATAGCGCTTATATGCTAGACATCCTGTGTTTTAAATCTGAATTTCCTGTGCTCGGATGGAGGTGGACATCGCAAGACCCCACGCCCATTCACATATACCATTAGAAGTTGTGGAAAACCTACTACAAGCACCATTTATACCAAATCTGCAACGGCTTTATGTTGCCCATTCATCATTCTATCTTTAATAAGCCTGCCGCTAAGATTTCCTACCAAGCAGGGATTGATTTGACATCAATAGGAAGTTGGTTTGGGGAGGAAAAGTTCACTTATATCAGAATTTTTGGCAGTCAAGCCAAACCTCACGTTCTTCCTTTGTACATACCTCATAAACTGCTGGCCAGGGAGATAGCCTACCAGATTATCTCCGATGGAGTTACACAAACTCTAAAGAAGAATAAGAAGCAGGTCTAGCCCTCTTTTCCCCTGAGATGTGGTATCTACACTCTACATGATTTCAAACATGCAGAGAAAGAATCTGAAAAAATAAAGTCATTAACCCTGGCAACTCTCCCTAGTAGGCGATTTGATCCACGCAAAGTTGCCTATAATGCACTCGAACAGGCCAAATTGACCAAGTTTGAGTATAAAGAAGATAGGTTCGAGGACTTGTTCTCATCAGCCGAGTCAATGTACCAAGTTAGATCGTTGGCTATAATTGAATAGAAAGATGAAGGATTAGTTGAATTCAACAAACTTAGAGAATAGAGGTTGCAAACTCTGCCTCTAGATCTGTTAGCGACAAACCCAACAATAGAATCAAGCAAGCCTGAGCAACGGCTTATTAAGGAACCTCCTGTTACATCAAAGGAACAAGAAGTGCATGAGAAAAGACAAGGGGAGACCCAGGCGAAAGAGCAGGAACAGAGCAACATAAATGTAAATGAAAATACTCAAATTGACCCGAAATTGCTCCAGGAATGGCAGAAATTCAATTCAATTATCGACAATCTTGAATGCTCTAAAGATGACGAGACATTAAAAGAGGTTAATACACAGGAGGCAACTTCAAAACAGGTTTCAGGTGAAACCAACGTCCTACCTAGTTCAAAAGAAGTAGAAATAATCCCAAAGGATCCTTTCGACCAGGTTATTTTGCAGATAGAAGAAATTCCTCCCTTAGATGTCTTCTATAGCCCAAGACATAAAGCTGTGGTGAAACGACAAAGGAAGAGGAGAAGGACTGATCAACCTTCCTTATTCCCAGAACAAACAGTGACGGGCAATGTGCTTTGGAAAGAGGAATTTGACCCCTCTGATGATTTAACAAAACTATCACAATATGCTGGAGCCTATTCGGTGACGACAATAGACAAGGCATGAGAGGTGAGCAGTTTATTGAAGACAAAAGACCAGGAGATCTTCTCACTACAAGCACAACTATCAGAAGCATAGCAAAAGGCGGAGCAGGCAAAATAGCAATTGGTAGTACAACAACAAATAAATAACCAATTGAATAAACAATTGCAAGAAGAGAAACAAAGGATTGATGACAGCGCAGTTCAAAAGCAGAAGCAACTATCTGAGGCATTGGCGCAACTAAAAGCATCAAATGAACAAATGCTGAAATCAAAAGGTGAGCATATTGCTCAGTTATCATCCCAGCTAGAGCAAACAAAGAAGCTTCCACAAATAAATGAATTCAAAATAGAGGCATTACAGATAAACAAGGGATTGATAAATCAGATAAAGCTTTTATGTCAACAAATCGCCCAGGCGAAACCATAATGCGATTTAATGACATCAATAAGTGAGAAAGCGAAAAAGGCTAGAACAAACTTAGATCAAGCCGAAGAAACATTGACCAATTTTCTTGAATGGCAAGATACCGATCAGGGACAGGCGGCTAATTTACCAAGGATTTTAGAATCGCATAAAGAGATATTATTTACAGAATGGCAGTCTCAGTTAATGAAGGCAGAAAGAGCAATTTCAAGATGAAAATCAACCACTAGTAATTTGGTTGAATTGGTTAATAATACTCTTTATTTTTCTAACATGATCTCTCAATGTACTCCAGGCAAATTGACAGCAAATAAAATATTGGAACAGTCATGTTACCCGGAACTAGAGAAAAATGGAAGGTTAATCGCAGGAATTAACAGTTTGACATGGGACGCCTATTGGTTCTTTTTAGTCAAACCGCACAGCCAGAGAGCCGCCCTCAAATGCCTTACAGATGCAATCGAGTATATCATTCCCGATATTCAAGATGCCACCTATGCCGCCCAACTCAATTCTCGCCTCAACAGACCACCCGAAGTGGAGCCAATGCTTGCGATAAGTCAACTCAGGTTTAAAGGAAAACAGCCTGAATGATGATTCATGCTGCCGACTGCCAGATCACTGCAAAGGAGATATTTATAATCAATTGATACCAATTAAGTAGGATTTTAGTTTCATAGATATTTAGCTTAGTTTAGTATTTATAGACCCTTTCATGTATTTAGAAAGGGTCGTAAAGTTTTGTATATGACTTAAACCCTTAAGTTGCACTATTGTACTTCAGGGATATTCTTTTATAAAACTGGACCAATCATTCTGATTTTTGACAAAGAATGATGCCCCGAAAATCGTTGTATCAACAAGGTGGTACGGGAAGCCCAAGGTGTTACAGATGATAACATCAAGAAGGCTACTTTGGTAAGCGCACTGCAGGATCGCACATTTACATGGTATATAAAGCACTCTAGCAATCATTCGAATGCAAGAATGGCAGAAATCCAGGATGCATTGAACAAAGAATTTAACCGGTCAAAATCAAAGACGCAATCGATCATCGGGTTCAAAGAGATCGCGATGTTGCCACGTGAAACCCCTTGGGATCTGGATCAATGATTGAAGAGTACAATGCGAGAAGCCAACATGACGCTAACATATGCGCATCACCGTGCGTGGTTTGTAGCATCTTTGACACCACATCTGAGGACGACACTATCACAGCAAAAGATCTCGACCCAGGTTGAAGCATTAGAGATAAAGATGAGGTTGCATGAAACTCCAATACAGGATCCTCGGTTGGGAGTTCAGCAAATCCACGCACAACTACAAAACCTATGCTTGGAGATGCAAATCCTGAAGCAAGATAGGGCGCCCCGGCAAGAAGCACACGAAGAAGTGTGGTGTATAAAATTTAAAGGCCAGGGCCACAATAAGGATCATTGTCTAATATTCTCAAACTATTTAGTAGGGGGGACCAATACCGTTGAGACCAGAGGCACAAGTGGGGCCAAGCATGGCACCCACAGTTTGGTGTGTGATCTGTCAGGTGGGAGGAAAGCAAACAATGGACAACTGTCACCTACTGTAGAAGTTTACACAACCCCCCTAGCAGCGATTTTGCAATTTTTGTAGATTGGTGGGCCATGACGAATGAAATTGCCAAAGTTATGAGATGCTGATGGCTCGGACACCTGCTTACAAGATGCAGACTAAGGTGTGAGGCCAGGATCCAGCCACCGCAATAGCGCGCAGTGGATTCCAGGGAATCGAATGGGGACAAGGAGGAATGTGACCCAAAAGAGGGCGTGGACAGTTAATCTGCTACAATTGTGGAGGACCTGGGCACTACGCGTGTGACTGCACGAACCCGACTAGAACATGTTTCCCATACTGTTACCAGTTTGATCATGAAGCGGTAGATTGCCCCACACTAATTGCACAGATGCATGAGAAAGGGGTGCTTTAAACTACGCCCACTTAGAACGTCCAAATGATGAAGGCTGAACTGCACAAAGAGGACCCTAATGTGAACATGGTGCTCAGAAGTGGTGCAACTACGGGAGAGGATAAGGGGAAGCTACCTGAGGAGGATACCTAGGTTCACAAGTCCCCTATAAAGCAACCTGAATTTGATTAGGAACGTGCAAAGGAAACATTTATGGAAGCTAAGAAGAGCTTCACAGAGGCTTCTACTTCAGGTAGCAAGGATTGAACTAAGCCAGAAATGGATCCTTCTTTGCTAACTACTTTTTTAGAGACATGCATGAAGCTACTACGAGACAGTAAGGAAGTTAAGGGATTGCAAGAGTTGATAACTAGGTGTGCAGGGTCGGGTGAACCGTGCATGATCTGGAAACTAGGCAAGCATGCTTTGTGCACTGGGCAGGAAATGCAGTTGACTGCCCAGATTGGTGACTATGAGATGGATTAGGTCGTTCTAGACTTGGGATCAGATGTGAATGTGCTATCTAAACAGACCTGGGAGCACATGGGCAGGCCTGCACTACAATGGTCTCCTATTCAATTACTGATGGTGAACCAACAAAAAATCTTTCCCATGGGGAGATTACAAGGAGTTATAGTAGACATCGAGGGCGCGAGCACACAAACAAATTTTAAGGTAATAGAAATTGTGGATGACAGTAACCTGTACCTTTCATTGTTAGGGATAGACTGGGCCATGGATATGAATGGAGTCATCAACCTAAAGAGACGAAAAATGATATTTGAGAAAAAGTCTCTACCCGTAGTGGTTCTGCTAGACCTAGCGAAAGGAGTGCGCTACACTGAGCCTGTGCACGATGAGGACAGTGACGATGAACTGGACTGCATCTACCAAATTATAACACAAGATGGGGATCGAGTGAATCCAACAACAGATGGGACAATCTCATGGGAACGTGACAGTTCCTGCACGTCAGACTGGGATGAAGAGATTGAGCGATGGCAGAATCGATTGGATGAGGTCACAATGCTAAATTGTAATACAATGGTTAGGTCACTACGCCACGTAACGATAGAAGCAAGGGAACTGCCAATAGATGTAAGTGCAACAAACATGGAGGAACTTGTAGACTGCTATGAAAAGAAAATTCAGGAACGAAAGCGGGCGGGTGCGCAAACGGGGGTGCTATGCACAAAAATTGCACAAGGGTGGAATACACACCAAAAGACTAGGAGAATGTGGTGTGAATGTAGAAGGCAGGCGCACGTATGGGTTGGAGCAAAGCAGGGTGAGCGTCCATCGATGGCATAGGATGCAGGTGTATGTTGTGCAAATGCCTAATCGACTAAGAATAAAAAATCAGAATTCAACACAGTGATAAATTCTGCCAGTTGTTCGCGATAAAGCCAACAAGAAAACAGGGGGGAGCATGAATAGTGTCCGCCTGATAAGATGACCTAATGGGAATCTGTGGATTCCAGGGGTTCGATAGGCCTATAAGACCATCAGCAAAAGGAGGGGGGCGCAAGTGATCTTATCAATGGTAATACAAGATGGAACCAAGAGGATAGAAGAAACTCCCCAACCCGCAACCTCCGCAGTTTGGACTACGCACAAGGTCCTGGGCAAAGGAAATCGGTGGTTGCAGGAAGCCATTTGGCGCAGCAGCAGAGGGCTTCACGAGATCAATGAATAATGCGCACGACTGAGGAGGAAAAGCGCGATGTTGGATGGAGAAATTAGCAAAATGAAAATTGGCGTTGCACAAGTAGGTCGCGTGAATCTACAAATAAGGGAACCAGGCCTGGCAAGGTCTACCTCGATACTAGAACAAGTTGTGACCCTACTATCATGGTTGCGACTGCACCAATGGAGGAGTGTACCATATACAGCAGCATACAGTGGGATAACGGATATGAAGGCACTCAAAGGTGCCCGCAACTCGGGCTAGCAGGGAAGCTGAAATCTCGCACCTGGGGTGCAACCACCTGACTCGCTATGGAAAGCATAGTCTCAGCGCTCCAAGTAGTTGAAAGGAGGCGCGTGAGTATAAACAAGTCTGCAGGAGGCCTATGCGGAAAGAAGGTTCTGTGCAGGGTCAGTCAGTTAAAAAGATCGTGGCTGCACCAAAGGGGTTACGCTGTCGCATGGGAAGGTTGGCAGGTAACTGTTGCCATCACTATTCATGAAAAAAAGTTTGAGTTATGGCAGAGAGGAGCAGGCGGTAGGCCATTAAGACAAAAGTTCCGAGCTAGATACGAAAAGATCTGCCGCCAAGAAGATATTAATGAATTGGAAGTGGAGGGAAGGGTTACATTCAAATTCTCGCATTCCTACATAAACCCTTGGGCAACACTGGGATATTCGAGATTTGAGCCAGTACATAATAGCAAATGCCTAGCTACCAGGCCTCCCATGAGTACCATGGCTAGAACCCAAGCATGGTTCGCAGAAGAGCTGTATACAACCCAGGAGGAGCCAGAAGAAGCCGCTGCTACCCTTGCGGTTCCAAAGTCCCCACGCACACCGCGACCCCGGAAAGACAAGCAGACTATGGGGCCAGTCCAGGTATCACTGAGATTCAATAAATTATCAGTGGCAGAAAAGGGCAAAGCAATCACCACTAAAATCGACAAGGACGATGAATATTTGCAAGCCCTGATCACTCAAATTGAAGCACAGGATGAGAAAGAGGAGGATGTTGTTCAAATAACTTCGTTATCACCACATATCTCTCCGTGGAAAGGGGTGGCCAAGATACCAAAGGACCTGGAGGCCACGAAGAGTATGCTCCAGACCCCGCTTCTTCTAGATGAGATAAGTTTTGACGGTCTACCGTTGGGACGAATACCAAATATCAAGTTCGAAGATTGGGTTCTTGTGGACAACAAGAAGTTCCCCCAATTGGCCGAAGAGAAATTACTGCAGCGAAAGTGGTTACGGGGTGTGAAGAAGGCGGGATTACTCAATCTGAGGTGGATACCCTACTATCACCGCGCGGCCATCACTATTTTTGTTATCAGACAGTTACCATGTCTGGTACATGATGGGTATCTATGGTTGGAGGAATCGATTCCCATCATGGCCGATTTAGTACACTGAATTTCCCAGCTGCCTACTAAAGGAAATGATCCTGCAGACATAGTCGGAACGAGTAGCAACGTGGGTCTCGTAGAAGCCATGAAGGTTAATATAAGCTGGAAAAACGGAAGCGAAGGTATGGAATAGCAAGAATGAAAGACCGAGGGGTGCGCATCGCCACCTAGTTACTATCTGGTAAGCTCATGAGAAAATGTTGCATAAACGAAGTGTCAGCCACTGTCATTGCGCTTGCGGAGCAGTGTGCAGAAGGGGTTCAGTTCAACTAGCTGCAGTGTCTCTATGATGAATTGTTAGGAAGCTCAAGAGCAAGGTAAGACTTTCCATTACGCATGGTTACTCCTAACAATCCTACTAGTCGCAGGAGAGCTGCTGTAAGGCAACCAATTTCCTGACATTGAGGGCAACCTCCCTAAAGCAGTGCGGTATAACTCGCTCCAGGCTACGAAAGATACCATGAGGATTCGTAAGATCAAGGTGTTTTGGATATTCATGGAGGTGAGTATCCGGACATGGATCACTCGTAGACTGCGATTATCCCTGACAGTATACAACGGTTTGCAAAGCACAACCGAGTTCAAAGCGGACATGCATAACCTATATATCTGGTCGTGGAAGGATCCAAAACAAACATGGGTAACGCTTCCATTCATTGCAACAGATGACACAATTTACGAGGTAATGACAGCATGGCCTCTCGAGTGGCGCGCCCTGGACTTGGCCGCATTAAAAAGGATGGCAGTACAACAGCGAAAGAAGGAAATCCAGCTGTGACTCACTAAGATGGCGGAAAGGACGCGTTAGGGACAGAAGGCAGCTTTGTAGTAGGAGGTAATCGAGGAAGCAATTGCCGAAGAAATTAGGGAAGACCAGGAAATGTCCTTGGAGTAGGACATGCAGAAGGAAATGGAGGTACAGGAATGCATGGACCTTATCACAAAATTGACCCAAGTCAAGAGGCCGCACATCAAGGAGCTGCCACATACACACAAAAAGACAAAGACAAAGACAACAAAGACTTTAGAGAAAGAGTTTCTTGATAGCAGTGAACTGGTGTGTAATGTCACTAAAGATGCTTTGGAGGAGCTGATGATAGAGCAGACAACTATGTTGGGGGAGCTTAGATCGCAGCTGCAAGCATTACAGGTGCGACCCTCGGGAGGGATGATATCAAACCTAGCTGACGACACATCCGCAACCGAGTAGATGGTGTGCGCCTCCACAATGATCACTTTAGTATTACAAGCAGTCGCCGTTGTAGTAGAAGTTGAAGGTGACATGAGGGGTTGGGGGCTGAATTTGGCTGCCCTTCCTAGAGAAACACTATACCAACCACAAGATGGGTTAACCATTGAGCTCTATGTCAGGGAAGGCTGCGCCCTCCAAATATTAATGGAGCACAAGGAAAATTTGGAGCAGGTCAGTCTACAGCGCGATGAGTTGGTCGCACACAACAAGGAATTTGAACAGACCGTGGCAGAGGTCTATAGCAAGGTACTAGAGTTGGCTGTGTCAGCGCAACTTCCAATCGCTGACAAGATTCATCACATGGCCGCAGGATTTCATACGGCCCAAGAGAAGGCCGTGAAAGCTCAGTTGGAATAAAATTTACAAATTGCGAAGCTAAGGTTGAAGGCGCAGCCACCTACACCCCCGGAAGTTCGAGAACGGTGCCGCAACGAAATTCAAGTAGGATTGGAAGTGATAGAGCGCACTGTCCAAGATTTCTCAGGATTGATGGATTAGTCCCTCCTTATGCTCACATCCCTCCAGGAAGACCCAACGCTACAATAGGTAGAGACAAAAGTGCGGGAGTTACAACAGGCTTATGACCATGTCCGGGGGACTGCGCAAACGGTCGCCATCACACAGCGATTGGCCAAAATGAGGGAGGCCAAGGTTCTCAAGGCACAAGTTGACACTGCTCGGCAGAAGGAAGCAATGCTTAAAGAATGCATCTAGCCTTGGCTTGATGAGGCATTCATGGTCTCCACCAACATCGAGGGAAAGTTAGCACACATGCAGGTAGTATATGAATCTGGACAAGAAATTGAAACTAACACGGATGCATCGGTGGCTTGTGTACAATGGGTACAATAGATGGCAGAAGAATTTGTTGCGAGCGGAAGCGAAGCCCAGAAGTTGCTGGCAGACCTTCGAGTGAAGATTGTTCCACCAGGCGAGTGACTCGGGATGAGTCACAATGATTGTGTTGGGGGCCTATGGGGCAGCGGATCCCTCGTGTAACAGTTTTGGGGCTCAAAGCCCACAATTTTGGGTAATAGTATGGTAAAGGCTCCACGAGGTGCGCAGAGCGTGAATTGTAATGAGTCAAGTCAAAGGGTTGTCCACTCGAAAATAATGTAAGAAAATAGAAAATGAGTCGACCTACCCATGGTTCGCGAACCATGGGAATGTATAAATAGAGAAAGGCTCTAAGGTTAGAAGTTAGTTTTTGGGTTTTGGATCTTGAATGTTATGGGTTTATGAAGGCAATATTCTCTTTGCATTTGTAAGTTCGAGTCGAGGGTGTTGGTAGATAGATAGAGGCTCTGCAATTGTGTGCACAAAAGCCTGGTAGAGACCGCAGCTGTGTGCGTGGACCCCTACAACTAAGTGCGCAGGGTAGATCTGGTTGTACTGGGAAGGAGATAAATAAAGATAAAACTTGCTGAATCATTGTGTGCTTTATCACGAGTCTATTTGTTGCTTATGTTCTAAATTTATGCATATTTATGTGTGTGTGCACTAGTTATTACTGTTAAATGTTTGCTTAAGGACCTTAAGAAGAAGATCTGAGTGATAACAAACACATATAATAATAAGAATCCCAGAATCTCCCGTCGCATATCTATGCAAAGCCACGCAGAGCAGCGCAAGTGCACAGATCAGATCGCAACCCTGCCATACCACATCAAGATATCCCAAGGGCATGGAAACCTGGTTCCAACACCCTCCCTTACTACCTCGGGTGAGACTTCAGTCCGTGCTCCGCGGACTGTTGCCGAAAGGGTCGGTAGTGTAGGATTTGTTTGGCTAAATCACTTCTGAACTTGGGTCAAGCCCCAACAAGCCAAAACATTGCTATAAATAGAATTTCAGGTACCAGTGTTGGAAATAGCAACAAGGAATGATAAAATAGAAATGCTAAAAATAACATTGCTATAATAGCATTTCAGGATACATTCCAATTTTAATTAGTCCCTGAACTAAAATTGAGAATTAAAATTCGAACTTGATCTTAGCCGTTGTTTGAAAAATAATTAATTAATTCATCTTGAGTTAATTAGTTGGAGAAAATCAAACATGAAGTCTATGTGAAGACATGCAACAATTATCCCTTTGATTGAGGAAGTTATCCCTTAATTAAG
>APFE031191802.1:96510-134085 GCA_000404065.3 Pinus taeda
CATATTTGAACAAGCTCCCCACTTGCAGGGATGAGCTTGGTAATGTAGGAATCATGGCAGCCGATGATGACATGGTGAGCCTTGCTCTCCTCGGTCTTCCTAAGAGCTGGCATAGCTACCAAGACTCAGTAAATGGAAGAGAGAAACTGCCACATTGGGAATGACTGTGGTCGGATCTGACGTAGGAGGAGATTAGGAGAAGCACCAGAGATAGTTCTTCATCCAAGGAGGATGAAGAAAATTTTGGCTTAGCAAGTAAGGCAAATAGAGGGAAGGAGAAGGATTCTCATCCCAAATCGAGTTCTTCTCATGGAGGGAAGAAGATTGACAAATATAAAGTGTGATGCTTTAATTGTCATGAGGTGGGCCATTATGCAATTAATTGTCCATTGAAGAAATCCAAGAAGGGATCCAAGGAAGGATTTGAAGGTAAGGCATTGGCCTCTCAGTTCAAATTGGATTTTACCCTCATCGCATGCATGGTTTCATCGATGATGGGTTGTGGTTGGTTTCTTGACAGTGGAGCCTCATTCCACATGACCGATGATAAGAGTTTGTTCAGTAACTTAGAGGAGAAAGACCTACAGATATTCATAGAGATAGGTAATGATGAAAAGTATAGAGTTTCAGGTGTGGGCACGGTTTCTTTTCAGAGGGAGCATGGAGCTCGCATTACCTTGACAGATGTGAAGTATGTGCCAGGACTGAAGAAGAACTTGGTATCGATTGCGATGCTGGAGGACAAAGGCTATGATGTAGTCTTCAATAAGGGAAAGGTTTTCCTTAGACACATCACCACGAGATAGGTGAAGCAGATCGGTTCACAAGTCAAGAACCTGTATGCTCTTGAGGTTCAAGATGCATGCAAAGATTTGAGGAGTAAGGCAACTGTTGGAGACTTGGTGGTTGAGAGAGAGAGTACATTACCTCTCAACGTGCAACGCCAGAAGAAGTCTTAGAAAATTGTGAAGGAGCCACAATTGGTAAAGCAGCTTTAGGAGGTTGTGGAGCAGCCACAACTGGAGAAGCTGAGAGGAAACTGAGTGGAGGCATCCACTCATGTAGAGATCTCTAGTAGGGGGAAATTTCGAGCCAAGTGGGTAGAGGGATCATATGCATCCATACTTCTAGGTGGGAGGGGGGGCAATGTGGAGTGATAGTCCCAAGAACGCTGAAATAGAGGTAGGATCCTTGAGGTAGCCAACCTCTTTGATTAGACCTTGCTACAGGAGCCTCGACTAGAGTAGCAGGACTAACTGAGTGGGTAGAGACAGATGCGGATGGAGCGGTAGAGGAAGCTTCAACATCAGAGGATGTTTCTAGCCCAACAGGGAGGTCAGTTGGGAGATCAGTTACTTACTTCTCAGTAACTGAGTTGTAGTGCAACAGTGGGCAGCACGATGCAACATGATGAGAGGAGGTGCAGTGCGGATGCAGTGCTAGGAGATAGGACCAACAACAGCACATATGCAGCTGGAGGAATCAGTGTGATTAATGCAGTCAGAGATCAAAGTGACAGAGGCTAGAGCAATCAGATACTGAAGAGCACATAGGTGCAGAGTTTTTCAGTCGATAGAGGAAATAATAGTCAGAGACTTTGATGATAGATGCATCATTCTGATTCAGGTTGGATACTTTTTTGTTTCTAGAGTTGCTGGAGCAACAACATTAGGGAGAAGTGTTGCATGTAGAACATTCCAAAGGTTCAGGATCGAGTTCGAGTTGAATTCCTTTCTTGTTGAGAGGGAGTGTTGAAAATAACAACAAGAAATGCTAAAAATAGAAATGTTATAAATAGCATTGCTATAAATAGCATTGCAGGTACCAGTGTTGGAAATAGCAACAAGGAATGATAAAGTAGAAATGCTAAAAATAACATTTTGGGATACATTCCAATTTTAGTTAGTCCCTAAACTAAAATTGAGAATTAAAATTAAAATTTGATCTTAGCAGCGATTTGAAAAAAAATTAATTAATTCATCTTGAGTTAATTAGTTGGAGAAAATCAAACATGAAGTCTATGTGAAGACATGCAACAATTATCCCTTTGATTGAGGAATTTATCCCTTAATTAAGGAGATTAGGATGAGTTGTATTTTGAGTTATAATTAGTTAGCTCAGTTAACTAAGTTAAGTCCAGTTAGATTAGTCGCAACAGTTTGTGGAACTGATTGTGAGTTCAATTAGTTAATGCATGCATGCATGTAACTAGTGTACTTTAGATAACTGAATATTCTCTCATAAATAAATCATGCATGTCAGTTCAGTCATAGACCTAATTGAGATCAAAGGAAGGGACAATGTACTATCAGTTGGAGGAATTTTCCTATATAGGAAACTCATCCATGCAGAAGGAATTATCTCCTTCAGGATTGCACAGTTATTTCAGAGGTTAGTGAGCAGTATGTGAGGTAATTACACACAAGTGGTAACTTGAGGGCCCAGGAGAAACCATGCAAGAAAATAGGAGGCTTGGAGGATTGAAGGAAGGCATATGTTGTGTCTATTCAGTCTATGAGCAGCATTGAGGGATTGTACTGAGAGATGGATAGCTTGTGAGCTAAAGCTTTGTGTAATTCGGAGATATTTCCACTTGTATGATAATACAAATAGCGGGGTTTTTAATTGAGGATTTCCCCAGAGTATTCTTCTGTGTTCATGTGTGATTGATTTTTTCATTCTCTGTTATATGTGTTCTATTTGATCTTGTTCAAAATCAATTAAGTTTCTGCAAGTTTGTTTGTAGAAGTAGATCAAGTATTTTGTTTTAGTATATTTCATTAATCGCTGATCTACAATGAGAAATTCTGCAGAGAGGGGTGTAGGGAGTCAAGTTTTGCATTGGCTTGGATGTCTTGTCAGGGAATGGGAACATGCACATTCTCTCACATGATCTCATCTGAAACCTGGAGTCATTTGATACTAGGAGTCTAAATCAAGTTTTGGATCCTGACAACTCGACTATCTTTGCACAGGCTTGGAAATCTACATGGGACCTTCAGATTCCGGCTCCATGGCATCATGAGTGGTCTGAATTCACCAATGAATTATCTAAAGCTCACATAAGGATACATGATCGAGATGATGAACTCGCTTGGGTCATTTCCAAATTGGGCACCTACTATCCTAAAGATGGTTATCCTTACATTTTTGCCGATAATGAGCCCCAAAACAATCTTTGGTGGTGGCACTTGCTTTGGAAATTAAAAGCCTCGTCAAAGGAAAAAAATTTCATGTGGTGCTTACTTCGTAACAAAGCTCCTAAAGGAGACAATTTGCAGTAGCATTCCTTTCAGGGCCCCATATGGTTCATCCTCTATAAGAATGATGTAGAATACATTGATCATCTATTTCTTCAATTCCCCTCAGCAATTGATCTATGGCATCAGGTATATCAATCGTTGGATATCAATTTGAGGTGGTCTAGAGAATTGATCCAGGTGGTTTGGGAAGCCTGGTGGAATCATGCACACCTAACTAAAATCCGTAACTCCCATCTATTTGTTTGTTGGTGTATTTGGATAGGAAGAAATAAATATATTTTTCAAGATCTAACTCCTAATTGGACCTTATCCATCTCTCACATCACTGCTCTCTACAATTTGTGGTCAGATGACGATCCTCGGCATCAACATAGGAGTATTGTGGTCGAGACCATAGATACATCTATTCCATGTGCTTACTTCGATGGTTTAGCATAACTGAATGGTTTCGGTGGGGCGATGTCTTATACTTAAATGATGATCATAATTATAAAATGAAGATTGGATTAGGGAGAGGCATAAACAATTTTTCTGAACTTAACATCCTTTAACATCTTCTGATTTATGCCCTTGAGAAAGATATCCATCACCTACAGATCTTTGGTGATTCAAATATTGTTATAAATTGGTTCAATATGAAAACTAATGCCATGTGCACACACTAAGGAATTTATTGGATGTAGTTTTATCATTAAAATCATGTTTTGATTATATCTTTATTCAACATACTTACAGGGAAAGGAATCAACTGTCTAACAACCTTTCCAAGGAGGCAGTGCATCAACCTCGTGGTTATTGGATGATACAGGAACACAATGGGAATGAATTTTATCATTATTTTCACAGGCCATTTATAGAGCAACATCCACAGGGGGCAGCAATGCCCTAACTTTTGCAGATTGTCTCTAGACCTTTACTGTGAGCTTATGTATTTTTTTTGTATTGATCATATATATTTTTTGTTATCTATACTATAAACATATTAGCTACAATTTTGTACAGTCCTTCTCAAACTCTTTCAGTATGTGGCAGGGCCACTAGTTTTTGGCATATGCTTTCATAACAACATCTACAATATGTATTTTTCGATATTTCGCATAATGAAAGTTACGATTTTTCCTTGGGAAAAAAATGGTTATGTGCTATTTCCAAGGAATAAAGTTGTTGGCCCTTTTAATCCTATCTTCATACCTCCAGCTCAATGATGCCATGACACTAGATTAACCTTGCCCACAAAACTCTTAAATTAAAAAATCAAATTTTCTATTGTATTCAAACCCATGTGATCTATGATCTATCCCAAAACATTTCTATAGCTCTGGTACCATGTTAAAATTTAAATATTAGGTCTGATTTATTTTACCAAACAATTATTTATATCCAAAAAATTATTTTATTACACAAATAAAATTATGAATTGTTGAAAATAAATTTGGTTTTCTTAACTTCACAAATAAAACACAACAAAAATAACACAAGATAATTAGCCACAAGAGCAATAGAAATTTGACCCAAATTGTTTTTCTTTCACTTATATTAAATCTAGAAAATATTGGGTTTTGACCCACAAAAAATTACTCAGAGAAATAACAGTTGAAGGGGAACTTGTAACTTAGTTCCCTAGAAACTATGGCTACCCCAATACTCAAATGTTGGTTAGAATTGGCCCCAAGACAAACTCGGCCTCCTTGGAGTGCTCTCGGCCCTTTCTCCCTAATGACGACCTCTCTAACAATCATACGACCTATCATTAATAGAAAATGATAAATTAGTGACTAGGTGACTAAAAACGTTAGTCACCACAACTTTTCTAAGTGAAATACTACAAAAAATGAGCAATCTTAAGTGACCCAACTAAAAACGACTAACATAAATCACTAATTTGGTCGTGGGTTAAAATATATGACTAGCTAATAAGTAGTACAACAAAAAATTACTAACATGAATGACTAATTTAGTCTAAGAACAAAAATATGACTACCTCACAAGTACTACAATAATATGAATCAGTTGTTTATGTTAGTCATTTTAATTGTGTCAAGCAATTTGAACTTATAAGTGATAGAGGATATGTTGTTAAAGATTCAATTAAAGGTTATCATTCCTTAAACACTTATTCATCCTCACATGTTGTATAGCTGAGCCAACTTTGCAATATTTATCTCTAATAATTTGTAATTTTAAAAATATATTTTTTAATAAAAAAATAATTGTTCTATGTATTTTTTAAAAATCTAGTCATTAAATCCAATTGGATGTACTTCCAATTTGAAATTATTTTGAAGAGAAATTTTAACTTTTAAGACTATAATATCAAATAAAAACTACTTTAATTCCATATTAACCAGCCTAGATCCATCTTAACCCCAGATATATCAAGCATCGAGAGGGATCCAATCTCTAGAGGTGAAAACTTCTTTTTTTAGTGCAAAACTTGAGGAAAGGTTTGCACCTCAAGATATTAGATCCCTCTCGGCACTTGATAGATCTGGGGTTAAGATGGATCTAGATTGGTTATAATACTGTATAATATCTATATTTTTATTTGTGCCTTTTTTTATTCCCTCTCTCTATATCACCCCGAAACATACACAGTCTCCCTCTCCCTCTCTTCCCCTTCTCTCTCTCTCTCTCTCTATCTCTCTCTCTTCCCATTCTCTCCCTCTTTATCTCTCTTCTTCCCTCAATTTCCTCCCACTCTCGTCTCTCCCTCATTCTCTCTCCATGGCTCCCTTCTCACCCCCTCTCTCTCTCCATGTTTTTCTTGTTCCCTCCCTCTCGTGATCCCTTCAATTCCATCTCTCTCTCCTCATCTCTCTCTTCATTCCTCTCTCTCCCTTCTCTCACACCTCCGTCTATCTCTCTTCCCTAATCACTTTCCCTCTCTCTCTCTCTCATTTTTTTCCAACACTATCACTATCTCCCTCCTCCTCTCCTTCTCTCTCCCATCCATTTCTATGCCTCCATTTCTCTCCATTCCCCTTATCTCCCTATTTCTCTCCTCTCCTCTTCTCTCTCTTCCCTCCTCTCCTCTCTCCCTCACTCTCTCTCCACCTCTCCCTTCTCACTCCCTATCTCTCTATATCCACCTCTATCTCTCTATGTCTTTGTTCTTTCTTCCTTCTCCCCCCCTCCAACTCCATCTCTCTCTCTCTCTGTGTCTCTCCCTCTATCCTTCTCTCTCTTCCTTCCTCTCACTCCGTCTCTCCCACCTCACTCTCTCTCTCCCCCATCACTCTCTCTCTCTCTCTGCCCTCCGACTTTTTCACTATCTCCCTCCCTCTCTCCCCCATATCTCTCTCTTTCTCTCTTTCTCCTTCCCCTCCAACTTTTTCACTATCTCCCTCTCTCTCCCGCTTCCCCCAACCACCAACTCTCTCTTAAATTTTATCACATTGTACCGTGTTTAAGAAATTATCTAAATTAAAAAAAATTAATTGGTTGTAAAATATTAAACCTATATTTTGGATCAATCATGTCAAAGAAAATAAAATAATGAAAAACTTAAAAATATTATGCACTATATTTAATCTATTATTGCTAGTCACTTTGCTTTCTCTCATCCCTTGGATCCTTAACTAAGATGGATATATGTTGGTTCTTTATATATATATAGCTAAGATGGATCTATATGGTTCTTTAACCAACATAGATCCATATTAGTTTAATTTTATTAAAACCTTAGTTTAATTTATATGGGAATATGTTTAGTAGTCGTGAGGATAGAGGGTTTAGATATATCTCAAATTGTAACATTTTCCCTTTTAGATTCAATTAAAACAATGCTGTAGAATTAAATTAAAATAAAATATTTTTACTATGAAGTAAGTTATGGTTTTTTGGCATGTGGTATTGATAATCCATGGTATTGTAACAAAGCTTATTTACAAGTTAATATCCATGGTAAAGTGAGGGTGAATATCCATGGTTAACAATCTTGTCATATTGTTATAAAACATTTTGATTGTAAAAGAGTTATGATTTTTGGGCATGTGGCATTGATAAGATATGGCATTGTAACAAAGCTTATTCACAAGCTCATAATATCAATGGAAAAGTGGTGGTGAATATCCATGGTTAAGAATCTTGTCATATTGTTATAAAATATTTTGACTGTGAAATAAGTTATGTTTTTTGGGCATGTGGTATTGATAATCCATGGTATTGAGCCATGGTATTGTAAGAAAGCCTATTTTTTACAAGTTAATGATATCTACGGTCATGTGGGGGTGAATATGCATGATTAAGAATCTTGTCATATTGCTACAAAATATTTTGGTTGTGAAATAAGTTATGGTTTTTGGGCTTGTGGTATTGATAAGGCATGGTATTGTCATAAATCCTATTCACAAGTTAATAAAAAAATCAAATTATAACAAATTGAATTTTATTATTTTTATTAATTTAACTTTTTATTATTAATTGATCCAATATTTAAATGTTTACACTCATCCCCAATATCACTTTTAACTTCTTTTTAATTTAGCCTCTACCACAAAAATAAAATTTTCTTATTAAAAATAAATCATTTAACCCAGTTACAATTTATATCTTTTATTTTTTCCATTATAAATATTTCTTTTATTTTTCATTTTAAGTTTAGCATTGGGTTCAAATAAAATGTTCACAAGTTACAACATCACATTTTAGCACTACATTTTGCTTTGCCTTGTAGATATCTTGTAGATATCTGTGTGGAAATGCTAGAATAAATATTTCTTTTCTTTTTCATTTCAAGTTTAGCGTTGAGTTCAAATAAAACGTTCACAAGTTATGACTATCTTGATCTGGTTGGGAAGTATCTCGGTAGGGTTCAAATGTTCACAAATTTTGGGAGCTATGAACAATTTCTGGTAATGGGGTAATTGGTGAAAGGGCACTAGATTCCGAACTATGTGGATATTTGAAAATAGATTTGTAGGGGTGGGATAAAGGCAGTCTGGATTGGACTTCGTGAAGTCCTTTCTTAGAGGTTTCCTCCCTATGCTCGATCTCTCCCTCAAAACCCCAGATCCATCACCCTTCTGCAATTTCTTGTTTTAGTGGGCTTGAACAATTTATGTGTGGAGAGATGGATCCTTTCTTGGAGGTTTCCTCCCTATGCTGGATCTCTCCCTCAAAACCCCAGATCCATCACCCTTCTGCAATTTTATTGTATTAGTGGGCTTGAACAATTTATGAGTGGAGAGATGGGTCTCAGTTAGTGTGAATATTCCCATTTTGATAGATCACACTTTTGTAGTTGCATATCTAGAGTTGACTCTATGCCTTTATAAACGTTGGTCGACTCAACCAGAAGCACTCGACTTGACTTGAATGTCGTTGGATTAAACAGGTGAAAATATGTGGATTTTTGGTAAGTACATTGGTTAAGGTTTCAGGTTCCTGTACATATGTTAATTGTATAACTTCAGTTTGGGTATTTTTTTACATTCAAAATTGTCAAATATGTAGAAGTTACTTTATAGGTAGCTTAGATGAGAAAAAAATTATCTTAATATAACATGTAAACTTCATATTACTTACAGCTAATGTTATTTTATCTTATTGTGCATATGTTAATTGTATAGATTTAGTCTGGGTAATTTTTTACATTTAAAATTGTCAAGTATGTAGAAGTTGCATTACATGTAGCTTAGATGGGAAAACATTTGTCTTAATATAACATGTAAACTTCATATTACTTACAGTGGATGCATATTGTATCTTATTGTGCATATGTTAATCGTATAACTTCAATGTGGGTAATTTTTTACATTTAAAATTGTCAAATATTTGTAAGTTACATTACACATAGCTTAGATGAGAAAAGGTTTGTCTTAATATAACATATAAACATCATATTACTTACTGCTGATGCATATTGTATCTTATTGTGCATATGTTAATTGTATAACTTCAATGTGGGTAATATTTTACATTTAGGGGAATGAATAAGCATTTTCACACTGGTTTAAAATTTCCCCTTGGTTGGTGAATAGAACCAATTCAGAACTAGTGTTTTTGGTGGAGTATTAAGTTATTAACCCAAGATAAAAGAAATTAGTCTCTTAAATGACTGAAAAAATCTATTTTGAATGTTATTCCAACTCCATTTTTTTCACACTTTTCAACATTTTAAAGGTTTGTCTAGTTTAGTGTGATTATGCAATTAAATGGTCGATATTGTTTAAGACATCTCCTATTTGCAACATTTTGAATTCTTAAGTGGGATCTTGGGTAGGTAGTTTTAACTAGATGGTGTTTTATAATTCACGCAAAAGACTTTAGGATAAATCTTGAATTTCATGCTTTTTTCCATTATGCATCTAATATTTGCAACTTTTTCTAGGTGAATAACCCAACATCTTGTGTTGAACATTAAGCAAGTATCTCAAAATTTAGGGAAGATTATTTATTATATTTCCAAAGGGGGATAGATCCAGAGAAGGCAATGAAAACTATCATAAATGGCTTTTGTCGGGTTGTATTTAATGAGATATCACTAGAATTTGCTACTTAAGTAAATCAATTGATGAGTTTGAAGCTTGAAGGTAGTGTTGAATAGGTGTTGCAAGGTATCTCTATAGAACTATCTATCTACATGATTCTAATATCATGATATGGTGTCTCAATAACACTATTGTCTAGTGTCGAGTGGTAGATGTAGATAGATTTCTCGAGTCCTACAAGTAAATCATATCATTATATTTTCTATAAAATCTTAGAATGTGTTCAAAGTTTGTCTCAAATAAGGAAATATGTATGTGCTCTTGAATTTATCTATGTTGTAATAAGATCAAGAATAAAGTTTTCATTGCAAAGAATTTGGATCTACCATGTAAGTTTTCTTTACTACATGAAATTCTTGATTTGTTAGATCCCAACTAGTTAGGGTTGAATTTGTTTTTGTTATAATGAGATTAAGAATAAAGTTGCCATTTCAATCACTGGAATCTACCCTGTAAGATTTATTGACTACATGAAATAGTTGATTTGTTAGAGCCAAACTGATTAGGATTATGAAGAGTCCTCTTTCATGAGAATATTAATGAATGCTTTATTCTTGCTCAAATAATTACAGATTACAAAAAGGTGGAAAATAAATGAGATGCAACTAAAGTGTTTTCATTTTAAAATACATGGAGGGAGTATAAAATCATTTTCAGTTGCCTTCAAATATTTTGGAGCACCCACTAAAGTGCTTCATTTTCCTCCTAGTTAATTCCCTTTCTACTATCCGAGTGCTTATAGAAGCCCTTCTCCAAAGTGATATCTTAACTATGTTGGAGGGAAAGTGGTTACTTGATTAGAACCCATTACAATTTGATTAGGACCAAGGGATGAGAAAGCTTCATATTATTTGATCTCTTCCACAAGTTAAAATCATATCGAACAATTTCCTATCTGTTTAATTGATACGATAATCACTTCAGTATTTGTTAGGATTTTGAGACCTTTTTCGATGATTTTTTTTCTTATGAAATTTGTGTTCTCAATTAAGGAAATTAAAGAAAAGGTGAAAATGATGCAATGGAAGGATTTTCTGTTTTAGTGCCTAATAATGCCTTGCTAATGTGAAGGGATTGGTATTTTCTTGACTCAATATTAGTCGCATTTGACTTTCTAGCATTGCTTTTAATATCATTTTTGTCATGTTTATATTGCTATCCTTGAATTTGGTGATCTACTATGTGTGTAATAGGAACTATTAACTATTAAGCACTCTCAAAGGTGATATTAATGGATGAATACCTTTAAATGTCCCTACTTGACACTCTAGTATTACATGATCATGCAAAGAAATTATTTATCAATATTAAAGCGAAGATGATTAACGTGCAATGTTTCTTGGCTTGTCATATAATTACTACATTTTGGTCCCCAATAATATATTTGAGGAAACTTGTTGGTTTTTACTTGTGGAGCTTTCCTTTGGCTCATAAAAACATCTAGGATAAATGTCCATTGAATTGGCATTGGAAATCATCAAAGAGAACTTCACCAAAAGCAGTAGTAGACATGGGAAAAGTTGGTATAATGAGTAGATAACCACTAGAGAAACACTGATGAACCATAATTTCTTGTGTATTTAGATTCATTCGAAATTAACTAGTCACAAAAAGTACCTTTTCAAATATTTTCATGTATACATAAATACTCAAAACATAATTTCAGACTAATTATTCAAACTACTAATTATCTGATAGTGATAATTTTATAATTAAATAGTATAATATGATAATATTATAGGAAACAACTATAAGGTCTCATTGTGAGGGGCATTATGAAAATATATGTACACTTCTCATTATATTAGACACTAATCTCTCAGAGTGTGATATCCATCCAATGAAATGTATTACCAGCGTGTAGGTTTTAACCCCGTATAGAAATTACCTCCATACGAATTCTAACAACAGAAAATAAACAATGTGAGAGCATAACACATAAAACACATATACACAGAGATTTTCCCCTGGATCCCAAAACTGGGACTACCAGCTTGATTTTTCATTGTGTTCCTTTCAGTGTTACAATACATATTTATACATTTCGAAGCATCCAATACCATGGATCGAAAACCATCGCGTCCAAATCCATGTGCGAAAACCATGCACAAACCATAGGTAGGCCCGCCCAACCTAATATAGGGTCTAAAAAAAATTTCCCGCGGCGTTGCCCCGAATCCCGTAGAGGTGGGCTAACACACCCCCTTAAACCCCTGTACAGGGGGGCTCCCCCCCCAGTGACCCCCCGCTATGCAATCGACACAACGAAGGAGGGGCTCCACCCCCCCTAACCCCCCAGTTAACTATGTAGGCTAGTTGTGGAAAGAGTATAACACAACTCAACATTCTCCCACTTTTTGTTGTCTTTCCACTGGGAGCCACATGAGAGCTTAGTCATTTATCTAGCCCTAAAACGCCCATTGTTTTTCTACACCATGAGAACTTCTCAGAGCTCACAGATTTTTTCAATGCATCTGCAGTATTCTTCAAAGTGTCCACCTTTACTAGCAACACCTTTTTCTCTTCTATCATTTCCCTCGCAAAGTGAGACTGAACATCAATGTGCTTTGTCTTTGAATGCTAAGCAGGGTTTTTTTCCAAGAAAATTGCACTTTACCTATCGCAGTCTATCCTTATAGATCCCTATACTAACTCCATACTTGAACACAATATCTGCAACCAAACTTCTTCCTTGCTTGCATGAGTGGCTGCCATGTATTCTACCTCTGTAGTTGATAGTGCCACTACAGATTGTTTCTTACTCATCCAACTGACTGCACCTCCAAATAGGTTAAAAACATGCCCACTTGTAGATCTTCTCTGATCCAGATCTCCAGCCCAGTCTGCATCAACAAAGCCATGAATATCCAACACTCTGTCTAATCTTGGTCTTCCTTGGTAGCACAAAACATAATCACTAGTGCCATGCAAATACCTGAAAACCTACTTCATTGTTGTCCAATGTTCCTTCCCTAGTTTTGACACAAAACCTGCTCAATACTCCCACTGCATGTGCAATGTCTAGTCTAGTACAGACCATTGCATACATCAGGCTACCGACTGCACTAACATATGGAACACGGAACATGTCCTCTTTCTCTTCTTGTGTCTTGGGACATTGTTCAGCAGATAACTTTACACCTATAGGAATAGGAACCTTCACCGGTTTACTATCTTGCATATTAAACCTTTGCACTATTGTCTCAACATGATTCCTCTGTTTAACCAGAGCTTCCTCTTTGCCCAATCTCCTTTTATTTCCATGCCCAAAATATAGTTTGCAGCACCAAGATTTTTCATGTCGAATTTGGAGCACAATTGAGTCTTCAAGTCATGGATAATTTCTTTGTCATTTCCAACCAGCAACATATCATCCACATACAAGACCAAATAAATAACATGATCACCAATTAATTTAAAATACACACATTGATATGCTTTGCTTCTGGTGAAGCCAATTCCCCGTATAAATGTATCAAATTTCTGATACCACATCCTTGGTGACTGTTTTAACCCATACAAAGACTTTTTTAACTTGCATACCAGTTATTTCTTACCCTTCATCGCAAAACCTTCAGGTTGCTTCATGTAGATCTCCTCTTCTAGATCCCCGTGAAGAAATTATGTCTTCACATCCATCTGTTCTACATCAAAATCAAAAGCAACATCAACAGATAAAAGTAATCTAATAGAAGCTACCTTGGCAACAGGAGAAAAATATCACCAAAATCAATTCCCAACACCTGGGAATAACGTTTTTCTACCAATTGAGATTTTTATTTCCCCTCGTTTCCTTTTGCATTTTTCTTCTTCTTGAACACCCATTTGTTGCCAATGGGTTTCCTTCCAGCCGGCAACTCCACCATATATCAAGCCTCATTTTTGTGAAAAGATGTCATTTCATCAACCATGGCCTCTTTCCAGAGTTTTCCACTTCTGAATCTACTGCATCCTTCACAGTTCTAGGATCATCATCAATAACAGATAAAGCAACATTTGAACAGAAAGAAGATGGACTATACCTTTCTAGTTTCCTTCTTTCTCTAACTAATCTTCTCACTCCCGGAGTTTGTGGCTCTTCATCTTCTGATTCCTCGTCTACTGTAGAGTCTGATTCTTCCTCCTTAAGCTCAAACTCTATCTTCTCAGGTTCCTTTGGTTGGAATTTATGTTTAATAACATCTTTCACCTCTCTGAACACCACATCTCAGCTATACACAACCTTCCTCGTTACTGGGTTCCAAAGCTTATAACTCTTTAAACCACCCTTATACTTAATAAAGATGCACTTTTCAGATTTACTATCCAACTTGGTTCTTTTCTCCTTTGGAACATGTACATATGCATCACATCCAAATACCCTCAGATATGAAAGAGAGGGTTTCTTACCAGGCCATACCTCTTGTGGAGTCTTATCCTCCAACGTTGATGAAGGTGATCTGTTGACTAGGTAACGTGCTATCTCCACCGCCTCTGCCTAGAATTTCTGTCCTAACCCGGCACCACTTAGCATGCTTCTTTCCCTTTCCATCAACATCTTGTTCATTCTTTCTGTAACTCCATTTTTCTCAAGTGTGTATGGAGTAGTCTTCTACCGTGCTATACCACACTTCTTACAAAATTCTTCAATTTCCTTGCTGCAAAACTCTCCAACGTTATCTAACCTCAACACCTTTATCTTCTTCTCTGTCTGGTTTTTCACCAGAGCCTTAAATTCTTTAAACCTGTCAAAGAATTAAGATTTCTTCTTAAGGAAATATATCCATGTATTCCTTGAGAAGTCATCTATAAATGATACATAGTACACAGACTTACCCAGTGATGGAACCTTCACAGGTCCAAACACATCACTGTGCACAAGCTCTAATATCTGTTTTTCCCTATTACCACTAGAGGGGAAACTCACTCGATTCTGCTTTTCGTATACATAATTTTCACAGAAATCAAAATCCAGAGAGTTGTTACTCATACCTTCTACCATACCTTTAGCATGAAGTATTCGAAGGCCCTTCTCGCCAATATGTCCAAGCCTTTGATACCACAACATGTTCTTCTCTCCAGAGACCACTAGATTTTCTACTCCTCTTTCAGGAACCATAGAACTATTGCACCAATCAACAACAATGCTACCTTATAGCTTGTATAGAGTTCCAATTTGAACTCCCCACATCAATACTAGTGCTCCCCAAACCATATTGCAAGTATCCTTCTTGAACATTGTTTTTACACTTTCATCATCCATCTTGCTTACAAAAATCAGATTTCTGGCCAATGCAGGAATATGCAGAACACCCGGAAGTGTTCTAACCCCTCCACCTTGCAACTTCAACTTTACTTTTCTGCGACCAACAATTATAGCCTTCCTATCATCCCCTAAGAAGACATCACCACCATCGTATTTCTCATACTCACATAACCACTCTTTATGGGGAGTGAAGTGAAAGGATGCACCTGAGTCAATCAACCATGCTTCATGATCTACATGTGCATTTGAAGAAGCCAAGTACACATCCCCACCTTAATCTGAGGTGGTTTTCGCCTCTGCAAAAGGAACATCATTAGATCCCTTTCCTTTGTGAGGAGCTTTAGATTTATAATCCCTTTTGTAGTGCCCTTCCTTTCCACATTTCCAGCAAACCACCTTTACAGGTTTTCCTGGAGATTTAGATCTTCCTCTAGATTTAGATCTCCCACTCGATGACTTATTTTTGTTTTTGTTCTGGGACTGTCTTCGTACAAAAAGGCATCACCATTCTGGCTCTCCATATTTTTCTGTCTCATCTCCTATGTCAGCAAGGATGAGACTATTTCATCAAACTGCAAGGCAATTGCATTGCTACCTATTGCAATAACTAGACTATCCCACGAATTTGGTAGAGAACACAAAAAATTGATGCACTTATCTTCATCTAAAATTTTAATTTCAACAGATAATAACTGACTTACCACAATATTAAATGCGTTCAGATGCTCTGTCACTGAGTCTCCATTTTTCATCCTCATGTTATACAACGTTTTCCATAGGAATAGTTTATTCACTAGAGACTTAGATTGGTACAAAGTCCCTAACTTGTCCCACAAAGCCTTAGCCGTAGCTTCCCCAGATACATTTAGCAATACTGAATCTGAGACACACAATCGTATTATGCCCTTTGCCTTCCAATCCAACTTCTTCCATTTTTCATCAGACACTCCCATTGGTTTATTACCCGAATCTACCGTGATCCACTGATCTTTATCCACCAACAAATCCTCCATCTTGAGTTTCCACAACTCAAAACACTGACTATTAAATTTCTCGATCTCTATCTTTCCACTGCTTGCCATCTTCTTTCACCACCAAAATTGTTCCTGCAGATCTCCCACTGAACAAGGTCTACCACAAGCTCGAGCGAAACCTCTCAACAACAAAGGCGTCCCCTTAAAGCCAAAAAAATTCTAATACCAAATGTAGGTTTTAACCCCGTACGTAAATTACCTGCATACGAATTCTAACAATAGAAAATAAACAATGTGAGAGCATAACACATAAAACACATATACACAAAGGTTTTCCCTTGGATTCAAAAACCAGGCCTACTATCTTGATTTTTCATTATGTTCCTTTTAGTGTTACAATACATATTTATACATGCCGAAGCATCCAATACCATGGACCGAAAACCATCGCGTCCAAAACCATGTGCGAAAACCATGCACAAAACCATAGGTAGGTCTGCCCAACTTAATATAGGGTCCAAAAAAAAATTCTCGGGGCACTGCCTCGAACCCCGTAGAGGGGCACTAATCACCCCCCTCAAACCCCTTGTGCCCCCCTGTTGCGCAGTTGGCGCAATGAACGGGGGGCTCCACCCCTCCTCTAACTCCCCGATTAGCTACGTAGGCTAGTCATGGAAAGAATATAATACAATCCAACGCCATTGTGGGATTGAAATTTTTTCTTTTAGTGTATCATGGTGATATATTTTATTGGTCCTTAGTATTTTTCTTCCCTAAGGTTTTGACACTACTCACAACTAGCACTTTCATTCAACCAAGTGAGGTACTCATCTTGGAAAGTTGAATCATTTTTTTTCCACAATCCAATATGATGTTGTATCAATCTCATGATCCTAAAAGCATAAGTCATAATAGAGAAGAAATTTTATCGTGGGAAAAGGAATCTCTGAATTTAAGGAACGTGACTCTTTTAGGACAAGCAATAAGGAGATTTTTTACACTGATTTATTTTTTTTATTTTTTTTTTCCATTTGTTTTTGCAAGTTATCTAGTGATTGATATTCTTAGCATGTAACTTAGTTGGTATGATTGTGCCTATTAGTGTCAGTGTCTTCACACTGCCATCAATGATCAAAATCTGCTCCTTTGCATTTCGTAGTAAGAGTCCCATACTGATGATTTTGCATTCCATTAGGTCATGAATTCACTGATGGTAAGGTTTACTTCAATTTTCCCTCATGATTTGTACTTGCTCATCCTTTTTCATATATTTTAGTCATGGCTCATGTTCACTTTGCAATTCATTTCATTAGGTCTTAGGGTTTCCTCCATGGTCAAATTCAATGATTACATGCTAATAATGATCATCAAGGACATGAGGATGCCAATAATGATTGGTAAAGTCATAATTTATCATTTTGAAAGCCGAAGGTAGTTGAAAACAGAGTATTTTGTTTGTATCTTCATTTCTTATGTAATTTTATGTTTCTATATGTAATATTGGTTCCCAACTAATCCTAAGCATCTAATGATGTTGCCAAGCACCTGCCCCTACAAAACTCAAGTCATCATGAGCACAAATCAATCTGCAAAAGCAAAAAAGAACAAGCACTAAACCCTAATTTCCTCTCCCACTGAGATAGGGTTGGCTATGGGATCAGATATATCTAAACAGAGGAGGCATAAGGGATATCAGAAGGTATGAGGCCATTTCATATCTTCAAACATCAGGCCTCCATCATTTGTCAAGAAGTCATTCCAAGGAACAAGCCATTCACCACACATAAGGGATGGCTTTTCTTCAAACCGTGTTTTTGAGCAAGAAAAGTTGAATTTGAAAAAAGTGAGAGAGGTTTTTGTCCATCATTGACCCAAGAAGAAAAACCTCTTTCAATTTTTACACAGGTTTCATGGTTTTGGAGAAATGTCAAAAACATCATTTGCCTCAGGAGGGTTAATACACCTCTGGAGTGACCTTGGTAAAATAAAATTTTCTCCTAGATGGAATGACCAAATGACTTTCTTCATGAGTCAACTGATGAGTAGACACAAAGATATTTCTAATGAGCTATCATGAGCTCAATTTGGAGTTGAGTAAGACCTTCTAAAGTTGATTGCAACTGCACTCTACATTTAGGCAGCGTCATTCTTCACATTTTGACCAGTCTTGGGAGATTGGACTTTTGACAGGGATAATGAACTCCAAATTGAAAAATTCAAGATGTTCTAGAAATTAGACTCGACAAGATTTCCAAAGAGCTATCACACACCCAATTTGGACATTGGGAAGGCCTCCAAAATTTTCCTGCAAAAGGTGTTGCGCTTTAAGAGTGTGGTGCTGTGCTTTGAGGGCAGCGCTGCACTTTGAGGCAAAATTTCCAGTGCAGAAAACAACTGGTGCTACGCTTTGAGGGAGGCACTGCACTTCTATAGGGTGGCACTGTGCTTTGGCCAACAAAGCCAAAAATCACTCCAAACTTCAAATTTCACTCAAATTTCCTCCAATTTCATGTTTTGCAAGTACTCCCTCCTATACAGTGTCTAGATTGCACATCTCATGTTTTGAACCTCTCCTCCATAAAACCCTAATCTCTTTGTTCATTTCACTAAAACACTAATCCTCCTCCATAAAACCCTAATCTCTTTGTTCATTTAACTAAAACCCTAATCTCTTTGTCCATTTCACTGTTTAGCCTCAAAACTCAAGCCTTTTACTTATCATTTCTTCCATCCTCACCTACTTTCCATCACTTATATTTCAGTCCCATAAACCCTCCTTTCACCCTTACAGTTTGTGTCCTAACTACATACATTCACTCATAAACCCTAGGGCATACCCTTCACACCATTTAAATTGTCCCATCTACATTGTCAACATTTGTGCAATTAAACAATTAGTTCAATGGATAGAGGAAGTGATTCTGACTATGATGAAGAGACAGCTGGGCCTTCGACTCGTGGATACAAGAGATGAACACCAAGAGACAAAAACTGCTGAGATACCAGTGTTCTTGACATATCATAGAGGGTCAAGGAAGTTGTTTGCAGCTGCCATGCATGTGTTTACTCCACAAGGTGTGGAAGGGGCTTTGCCTTGTTCGTCAGCAAAATAAGTACAGGTTAAGCAGCTAAGCAAAGGCAAGGAGAAGATACTGAAGGATGACTTGGATGATGACCAAGAGAGGGAATTTCAGTTAGAAGAGCATGATGATGAGCCACAACACCATATCCATCATGGAGTAGAGATCATTGACTTAGAAAGCCAAGATGAAACTACATCTCAATACATGCTTATGATGGAAAAGGATGCACACATTCGAATGTTGATGGACACTATAGAAAGGGGTAGATATATAATCACATATTTAGAGTAGGAGAACAAACAGTTGAATGATAAGCAGGTCCTCGTGGAACTTGAAATTCTGAAGATGAAGAGGCAACGTGACAAAGAGGCTCATGTCACTTTGACTTCCATTGAGCAAGAGATTGAAAATGATAGGGAAAGATAGCTTGAGAGGGTCAACATACATCTTGAAGGAATAATTGAAAAGGCCAACAAGGATAATAAAATGCTTCAACACATGGCCTACCATTACATGACCCACAACAAAATTTGCAATATGAGGATTAGGAAGCTAAAAGCTAGATTGAGGAGAGCCTTAGAGGGCAAGAAAGAGCAAGATAGGTTGGAAATATTAGCTGAAGCCTCAGTAGCCCATCAAAGCAGCTGATGGTGGTGTCTCATGCCAAATTTGGGCAAGTTTTGGAGATTTTTTGCATTTTTCAAATTTTGAAATTTTCAACACATAAAACTAGCCCAGAAACACAATGCCACCGGCCCTACGCTTTTTCCTGGAACATCAAATGGAGAAAAGGTTTGGATTTTTGGATTCAGGATGATGAGGACATTCACCCTGGAAATTTTCAGAAGTTTTGGAGTAAATCTGGATCACCAAAAGGTCCAAAAACTACCAAAAAATGACCTTTCTGCCTCTTTTTGGACACACAGAAGTAGTCTTGGGAGATTCAAGTTTTGAGGTGGAAAATGACCTCCAAATTCAAAAATTCTAGTTTCTCCAGAAACTAGTCTTGAATATATTTCCAATGAGCTATCTTGGGCTCAATTTGGTTAAGGGGAAGGCTTCCAAAATTAGGTGGAAAGCGGCACTGCGCTTTTGACCAGTGGTGCTGC
This sequence comes from Pinus taeda, assembly GCA_000404065.3. Taxonomy (NCBI): domain Eukaryota; kingdom Viridiplantae; phylum Streptophyta; class Pinopsida; order Pinales; family Pinaceae; genus Pinus; species Pinus taeda. The sequence goes on from APFE031191802.1 coordinate 116,676, forward strand.
GCTTTTGACCAATTTGCCTAAAAAATCCAAATTTCGCCTATTTTCACTGAAAAATTCACTTTCTTTCTCCTCATGGATGTTTTCACTGATGTAATTGATAACATGGCATCTAAATGTAATGGTAAATAGTCTTAGAAGGTAGATTCATTAGTTAGAGGTGGCTTTGAGGCTAATGAAATAGTTTCCTTACTTATAGAGGCAAGTTGTTTGACTGCCTATATTCTAGTTCTTAGTTGGGAAATGTTTGAAATCGCCCCTCTTCTCATGTATTTGACCCCTGATGTTCAAATTGAGTAGTTTTGATGTCTATATTATTTATTTTCTTTCTCATTTGCAAGGGTTGGATTCAGCTAGATGCTCATGTACTGAACACTTTTCATTTTGTAGCAGTTTTGGCAGGAAGCTAATAAGTTGTAGCTATTTTATGGGATTCCTGTGGTACGGCCTTTAGCATGTGTTTCTTCTTCTGTTAATTTGTTCTCATGTTATTTATGTATGCCTCTTTCATGTAATCTCTTCTGATTGGTTGTTTTCAAGTCAGATAGGTGGAATACATTAGGTTTTAATGCTCTACCTTGGGAAAACACCAATAGTTTATGTTTTCATCTATTTAGGAAGGATCCTTAACTTGCTCAAGCCCTTCATAGATCCTCACTAGTCTAGCCTTTAACCTCATCAAGCTTTAAGGTGCTGAAGATCATACCTACTTTGCCCCATAGAATCCCCTGTGATTTTACTTTAGTTTCCCAGAACCAGAATTGCCCAGCTCCTCCTGATCTAGCAAAAGCACCAACAAAATCAATCAAAACCCTTGAGCTACTATACCTAGCATAAAATATTGTTCCTGACGTAGTCATATTGACAAAGGATGACCCTCGTAACTAAAATTCATGATTAAGAGTGTATTGTAATTTCTTTAGGAAGGAAACATCTTCTTGAACTAGTTTATGTTCTTTACATTTATGCCCCAGGAATTCATTGCCCATCAAAATTACTATAAAGTTTGAGGCATTGATGTTATATCATTTGGCGACTAGAGGATTGTGGAACTTTTGTTGCCCCATGTGGGGATCCTTTCTCCTCCTTGACCAACTTTTGCAGCGACCCTTTTTGTTGTTATGTTGATGCCTTCTCATGGTCAGCATGTTCACTACAACGTTCATTCACATCGACCTAATCTTGTTGATTTTATGTATCACCTCCACCTCCATTACCTTGGGTGTTTGCATCTCCACTCCCTTATACTATTGGGGTTAGCTCCCTCGTACCTAGGACCATGGTCAAGTCAATCGAGTCCCAAGTCCATTGTCCACCTTGGTAGTTCCCATTTGACAAATGGGGTTTGGTGATTGTGTCTACCGTGATATTTAGGCCTTCGATTTTATTCTTCTTTCTTTCTTTATTACTTCCTCTAATTGATGACTCTTTCACTATTCATACCTTGCAATTTCTTCACATAGTCATTTCATGATTTTTTTTTTTTTTTTTTAATTTCTTCAATGGTCATCTCCTTTGCTCATGGCATTGCCTCATTGGAGTCTTTACCAACACTTTATTCCATAATCTATTTTATTTTCCTCATATGCTCCCCAATCATTTTCCCATTTTCATCATCCTACTATGTCAATGTTGTCTTAGCTATCTACATGATTTTATTCTTGAATACAATCCTTCAAAGTCAAGCTCTGTGTACTCTCTCATGAGGACATTAAGGCCCTCCTTGGTAAACTTGTTGTCTAATTCAATAGTAGATTACTCAATATTCTTGTAGACCGGTCTCTTTCCAAAGGACCTCGGCGAGGCCACCATCTTCATTGGGTCATCAACGACATTGCTTCGATTGAGACAAAATGTATGACAAATATTGCAATCCTCTCATACTAAGGGTGTAGGTTGTCTTCTTTTCCTCTAGAGTCCCTCATCGGATAGTGGGTGGAGGTAGTTCTAGACTAGCCTTTCTTACTAAAACACTCATTTGCAATAGACTCTTGATTCAGTGCATTGGGTGGAGTTACTGCAGTACTATAATGAGGGTGGAGGCTCTCACCTATGGAGTCCCTCATTAGATGGTGGGTGGAGGTGACATATGTCTTGAATCCCTAGACTATCCTATAAATAAGGGTTTTTATGCTAGAAGGGTGGAGGTGGGTTCGCCCTCTAGAATCCGTGCTACATTTGATTGTGTGGCCATTGGGACTATCAATCTAGGTGGTGACAATTACTTGAAGACACTACTGGCAGTATGCCTATGGTTGGGAGGAAATCTAAATACTACAGTACCCAATAATTGAAAAGTCATAGTGAAATTTTATAGAAAGGTTGGTACCTAATTAAAGTTAGGTTTGCTACATTCAATAAATCTCTTCACCATTTCATATGAATATCAATTCCTAGCATGCTCAACACTAATCTAGACTGTAGAAAGAACTATATGTTATGATTATTATGATTGATTATTATCGGTGAGTAACCATATTGGAATTACTACCTGTCATTGCTTATAACTACAATGAACATATCTTGAATTGATATTAGGGTAGTGGTGTTACCCATGACATCATCACTACCAGGCATACATAAAACAAATCTATTTTCACAAGAATTTAACATTCGTCATGCCTATTTAAAGTTGTTATTATTTTAGTAGTTGAGTTTGCATCTTGAGCTAAGGTTTTAATTATATCAATTTCGGATAATGACATTGGGATCTTGGCAATCTATTTTGTGCTTTCATTTACAGAATCGAGATGTTTTGTGCTTAAGCATGTTCCTTTCAATGGCTATGATCAAATTTGCTCTATGATGCCATGTAGAGATTCGTAGAAATGGGGTTTGATTTATTTGCTTCAGAAAAATGTTCGATTTGTTTGAGAATAGTGTTCGATAGATTTGCTTGAGAACAATGTTCAATTTAATTGTTGAGGACAATGTTTGTAATTACCAATATGGAGAAAATAGACTGTGGACTAATTTAAACTAAAACCCTGCCTCTATATGAGCTATTTGAATGTTAAATGAAGTGGGGAAGCCTTCATATCAAACATGGGCTACATAAAATATTTGAATAATTAAATTAGTAACTGCCATTAAAAAATACGATCCCTCGCAATTCTTGTTATATGTTGACTGTGATTGTGACTATCCTTGTAGATAGGCTCTGTTTCTTGAAGCATAGTATGTTCATAAGCTAGAAAATTATGTGTGCATGCATATATATATATATATATATAATTATATATATATATATATATATATATATATATATATATATATATATATATATATATATATATATATATATATATATATATATATATATATATAATATATATATATATAATATATATATGTTGTTAAATCAGTAAGAGGAACATTGAAATGCAATTTGTAGCCAAACTCAGAAATATTTATGTGATTTCCAAGGATACTTAATCCTTTTTTAAGACCATGTATGGATAACATTGTCTATAGGAGGACTTAAAGCACCATAACGTGCTCCCCATCCTTATCCATTAGGTTAAACACAATGTTTGAGGTTTTGTTCATGCTAGGGTTTGGGCATAGAAATAGAATGCAAATAATTGCAGTAATATAAAATAATCCTTTGGTGCCATTTTATATAATTACATCTTCACTTATGAAAGAAACCAAACCATTGCATGGATAAAAAGAAAACTTTAGATACAAATTCAACCTGTTACGGAAAATGTGGCCTAAAACCCTACTTGAATGCATGTTACAATCATTAGTAGATCTCAAAAATATTATGGTTGTTGATTTATAAATAGAACAAATTTCATAGCTCGAGAAGATGCTTGCATGAGATTAAGGATCAATGTGTTAAATTGTTAGGACAATTATACATACTTATTCAAAGTGAAAGCTCAATAAAATTATGAGGTCTTAAATTACAAAAATGTTTGCCCACTCTTGTGTCTTTCATCCAAAATAATACAAAATGGTCATTACTCAAAATCAAGCATGTCTTGAACTCACCCAAGGTTTGTGAAGAATAATGCGTAAAAAATATCTGTACCCAAGTAGGTATGGGTACCCGTGTTTGCTGATTATATGTGACTCAAATAATATGAAAATGGATCCATGGTTTGTAGCATGTAAACCTTAGGGCATTATCACCCTTACAAACAGTTAAATAGTTGGCAATCTCTTAAACTCCATTCTCATCACCGCATCCTAGGAACCAAGTCTAACTGATAATCACCTTTGGGTGTGTTACACTGGCTCCATGATGCTCATCTAAGAGATCATCCACAAATAGACAGGGACATTTGTCTTTGATGATGAACTGGTTGAGGGCCCAAAAAGCAAGGCACGTGTACCAAATACCTTATTCGTTAAATACCATGACCACGACTATCAAAGAAGTGATCTTACTGGGATGTCTGACTCCAACCTCTAATACTTTCTGAATGATCTTTTTATATTTCATTCTTCTATACAAATGGGTGCCTACAAGGACACACATTGGGTGGTTGACCACCTAGAACTAAGGGGACACCATGGTCCTTCTTCGGACACAAAGGTGGCAATTCACAAGGTGTTTCAAATACTTATCGATATTTAATTCAGACTGTATGCAAATCAATGGGAATATGTTGTTGGGGGACAGGCACAACTCATATGACATTGAATTAGGCAGTAAAATTGGAATGACTTTTCTTTGATAGCTTCTGAGTACAATGAGATTCGATACTTTTCAAGGAGCCAAACTCAATTCCTTTTAGTGCACGTGCATGCCCTCCCTTATTCAAGCTCATGTATAATTCCTTAAAACACATTGTAACATGAACCAAAGTGTGTAACCATTCCACACCGAGAACTGCATCATAATCAACCATTTCAATAGTGAACACATGAGATTTGAGTTAATAGTTGTTAATTTTGGCAACTAGGGCCAAAATTCACCTTGGATAGTCCATATGAGGCAACTGATATTTTTATTGGATTCCTCTCTTCGAGAGGTGTAATATTGATCTAAAGATCATCCCATTTTGACATGTACAAATGGAACTGTGAATTTATTTTGATTATGGAAAAATTGTCAAGGTTGGTCAACAAACTAATGTAGGCTCAGAATCCCAACTGTCACGTCTATTCATCCTCAACGTTTGGATATAAATACAAGGTGCCTCCTTTTCATTTAGACACTTCACTCACTCACATTCTTCTCTCTCATTCATTGATTGGGTATGAAATTAAGAGGCAGCCCTCCACATGTGCAAAGAAGAGAAGGGTTATATGTTCCAGTCATTGACCAACGTTGACTGAAATTGCAGGAGGCCGATTTGACTTGCATTGAACTGTTTTGAGTGTCATTTTGGGTCGAGGAATTATGTTTGGGCTGGCCATAGTTTTAGGCACAAAATATGAGGTTATTTTACCTCTATTTGACCAGCGTTGACTATGCTAGGGCTTGCTACTGTGTTGACTTTTGTTGACCAGATTTGACTCAACTTTTTCAAACTTTTTTTGGGCTGATTTGACTTGTTGTTGGAGGCCGCGTTGACCAAGTTTTATTGAGATGTTTTGGAGGTCAAAATCTTCCCTGATGACCAGGATTGAATTTCTGGTTAGAGATTTCTATTTTTGTTCGTTGACTAATCACATTTCACTATGATTGGGCAAGTGAATATTGTATATTGTACTCTCTCTCTTTGTTGAACTTTTGAAGAATTATAAGAAGAATTGATCAAGGGTTTCCCCACTTTGGGGTTTGTCCTTGACTGGTGCCATATCTTGTGTCCTCTTGTCTTGGCTTGTCTTCTACTATTATTGTTTATGTTCTATCTACATTTTACTATCAAGTTGATGTGATTTCTAAACTGGATATTGATATTGGGCTAATAAAGAAATTGAATTAAAATTTCTCTAAGCATAGAACAAAGCATTTTTATCAAGAATTAACATGGTATCAGAGCTGAGGTGAAGACAAAGCCCAAGCAAGAGTGAGAAGAGTAGTCACTAAGAAGAGCAATCACTGATCAAGGACAAGACTCAATGGCCTCCACATCCTACTTCAAGTATGATGATAAACTTTATGATAAATTCAATTATCATGCATGGAAGATGTCTCTTGATTTGACATTAGAAGAGCAAGATGTTATGGATTATGTAGGGAAACATTTTAGAACCTCCTTCAAATGCATCGGCTGCTGCTAAGAAAAATTACAAGAAGGGTGAAGTCAAAACCAAGAAGATCATCAGGGATTCTATTCATAAGAATTCAGTTGCTTACATCCCCTATTTGAACACATCAAAAGAGATATATGATACGTTGGTTGGCATGTTCAAATCTAGCAATGCAAACCAAATTCTTTTCCTCAAGAACAAGATGAAGGATATAAAGAAAGGAAGAAATGAAGATATTCAATCCTACTTCATGAGGATTACCAAGATAAAAAAATGATCTTCTTTCGATTGGAGAAGCTATTGTTGACAAGGAGCTTACTCTCATTGCCCTTGGAGAACTGTTCTTAAAAATGTCAGGATTCCAAGTTTTGAAGAATCGCTGACTAGATGTTCTCAAGAAGAAACACGGATTATGGAACTAAATATGCCTTCAAATAGGAATGATTTTACTGCATTCTCCTCTCATGCTAAAAAGAATAACAATACATGTTCAAAGAAGCAATGTCAAGGAAGGTTGGGTTTCAAAAATGGAAGGAAGGGAAGATGCTTCATTTGCAACAAGTCTGGTCACTATGATAGGGAGTGTGCTAATAGAAGGGATACACCTCATGATGATGAAAACCACAACAAAAACAATTTCAGGGGCAACAACAATCAAAGGAATGACAGATTCAACAACCAAGGGAAAAGGAATGCTCTCTCTCCTGATTAAGAAATGGTCACCCTCCCAAGGGATAAAGAAACACCATGTATGATGAATCTAATGTTGTTGATAACAAAAAAAAATAATTTTATCTTATATCTGCCCTCTCTATTGCATCTCCTTCGGACACTTTGGGAAACTCGTTGATTGATAGTGGTGTGTTAAGGCACTTCACTTGGTACAAGGAAGCTCTTTCAAATTTGATTGAAAGGGATACAAATTTGGACATTATCCTTGGATACAATGCCACCTATCTTGTAAAGGGAGTTGGGGACTCTTCAATTGAATCAAGGTAACACAATTCATCTACAAGAAGTACTATATGTACTCGATCTAAAGAAGAACCTAATATCTATCTCGGCAATGGAGGACAAAGGATTCAAGGTGGCATTCATCGATGCAAAGGTATGTGTGGAATAAAAATTTCAAATATTCATTTACACTTGGCTTCAGAGTTGATAGCTTATATCAAGTTGGAGGAATCCCATCGGGAGCTATGCCTTCTGACACATCACTTCAATCCAAATTATGGTAATAGAGGTTTTCTCATCTACATTATAAGGCTCTACCTGATGTAAGGAAGATGGTGATAGGTATGCCCGCATTTAAAGTAGAACATGAAGGTGTTTGTGAGGGGTGTGCCAAAGGAAAGAATATAAGGGGACCAATCCTCTCAAGTGATAGCAAGGCAACTAAAATATTGCATTGATTCATTCTGATCTATCTGGTGCAATGCCCTTGAACTCATTAGGAGGATATTTATATTATGCTATCTTTATTGATGATTTATTTCGCACGACTTGGATATATTTCTTGAAGAAGAAGGACAAAGTATTCTCATGGTTTCATTCTTTCAAAGCTTTGCTTGAAAACCAAATCGGGAAGAATATCAAAATATTGAGGTCCGATAATGGAATTGAATATGAATCAAATGAGTTCAAAAAATATTGTAGATAAGTTGGCATTAAGAGGGAGACTACTATTTCATATAATCCTGATAAAAATGGTGTTGTTGAAAGGAAGAGTTGTTCTATCGCAGAAGCCACTCGATCCATATTGCTTCATGACCAAAGCCTTTCGAAGTTCTTATGGGTTGAAGCTGCAAACACTGCTATGTATGTTCAAGAATCAAAATAGATGTCCTCATTAAAAATTGGACTCCAAAACTCCTGATGAAGTTTTCACCGGTAAGAAACCTAATGTTTCTCACTTTAGAATTTTTGGTAGTCCCGTATATTTTCATGTGCCGAAAGAAAAGAGAAGCAAATTAGATGCTTCTAGGAAGAAAAGAACATTTGTGGGCTATAGTGAAACTTCTAAGGCATATAAAATCTATGTTCCTAGTAAAAGAGAAGTGCAGATAAGTCATGATGTCACCTTCGATGAGGATGTTTCCCTTGGGAAGATTAGTAACCTTCCTCTTCCAAGGAAGGACAAAGAAGTTGATTTAGGAAAGCAGGGAGAACAGGATGAGCTGATGCCCGATGTTGAAGGAGTAATGGATCTCGTTGATCCACCCCCTCATGAGCCCTCCTCCTCAAAGGTAGTCCTTCATGGCTTAGGGAGACTCTTGAAGAGGCCGAGAGACATGTTGCACCTAGGGGAACATTTCGTGAAAGTAAGAAGCCGAATAGGTACCAAGGGTACTTAACTGCAATGAGCACCTTTATTCAATCTGAGCCTTGCACATTCGAAGAAGCTTCCAAACACTAAGTTTGGAAGGATTCAATGAATGAAGAGTATGAGTCGATTATGAAGAATGATGTCTGGGATGTGGTTCCTAGGACCAAGGAAAAATCTGTTGTCACCTCGAAATGGCTCTACAAGATCAAGCATGGAGCTGATGGAAGTGTTGAAAAGTTCAAGGCCAAATTTGTTGCTTGAGGCTTTTCTCAAAAGGAAGGTGTAGATTATGATGAGATATTTGCACTGGTTTCCTGCTACATCACCATTCGTTCGATCATTGCCCTTTCTACCTCGCACAGATGGAATCTACACCAGATGGATGTCAATGATGCCTTCTTGCATGGTTCACTTAAGGAGGAAGTCTATGTATAACAACCTGACGGGTTTGAAGTTCAAGATCGTCAAACACATGTATGTAGGTTGAAGAAAGCCCTATATGGGTTGAAGCAAGCACCCTAGGCTTGGTATGAGAGGATTGATAGCTATCTAATGAAACTGGGATTTATGAGAAGTGAAGTTGATCCAAAACTTTACTTTAAGGTTGAGAATGATAGACCTTTAATCTTGGTACTTTGTGGACAATCTCTTTCTGACAGGTGCATACCCTCTTATTCATCAATGTAAGAGGGAGTTGGCTTCTGAATTTGAGCTGAAGGACCTGTTGACCACTGGGATGACACCTAATGATTATGTGAAAGAATCCATGCCTAAGGATCATCCAAAGGACACTTGCATCATCATATATCATCAGTCAATAGAGTTTTTAACTCTACTTCTATCTTTTCATCATCTTTCTTGTACCCAAACTCTACAACCTGCGAGGAATTGTAATAAATGATACTAGTATGATGAGTTTTGAGTCTATAACAGGCCTAGGATGTTGGGACTCAATCAGAAAACGAGTACACCTTGGAGTGTTTTTTTAATCTCATTAATTATCCCTTCTTTTTTAGACGCTGCTAATTTTCTATGTTTTTTCAATCACTTTTTACTCCAAAGTCAGGGTAACGGTCTTAAGGTTGAATCCCTAACACATATCAGTGTCTAGATTCAATGTATATTACCATACTAGATCACAAAAAAAAATTCAAGGAATTTGGTTAGGTCTAGGTAAACATTTATTATTTTTTTTGGATTTCCTACAAGTCAAAAATTGCAAATAAAATTGTATTTAAATTGTAATAAGTGTAGTCTAGAGAAGTTGTATGGGGTATGAGTAATCAAAATTACACCTCTCACCCTCAAATTTCTACTATGACACACTTTGAGGGGTTAATAATATGTTTTGGACCCTCAAAACCCACATTTGTTAAGCTTAATGGAAATTGTGGCATTTAATTAGGCTAGAATTAAATAAAATAGAGAGAAATAAATTATTCCATGTGACAGAATGACGTGGAAATGACTTAGAAATTATCCTAAGTCAACGAGTTGAGTCAACAAACATGTGGAAGATGACTGAGCACAATACATCATAAATACACCATGATTTCATAAAATAGAATTTCCTAAAGATAAAGCAGCAATTGCATGTGGAAAATCGAATTTATTAGAGGAGCTCATGCACTGAAGGAAGATTCCATGATATATTTGGACTGAATATTAGGTGGGGCCTCACCTCACAGTTATCTCAAGTTCTTCTACTCTTAGTACTATTGGAAATACTGAGAGGGGGGGTGAATCAATATTTCTTATTAATTTATTTTTTAATTGTTCTAGTGATTGCCAAAAACATATATAGATATGTATATGTAAACACAGAACACATAAATCAACAACTGGAATTAATGCTTTTATTAAACTCAAGACAGTGCAATTAAATAAATACAATATGAGTATAAATTTGATTGTGAATAGTTCCCAAGCTCCAACTTGGACTTCAATGAGGCTCCAACCTTTAGAGCACCAACTCAGTTTTGCAGTGGTTATGCACTTAGGAGCTCCAACCCCAATGACTTCAGTCCTGTTCAGTTTTGAGGCTCCAACCCAATCTTGGTATACACTAGCATGCTACTGCACTCTATTCAGCTGAGGTTCTCTCACTCCTACTCTCCTGCCTTTGCTGCTTCGGTTGTCTCTACAGTCTCCGCTGCTTTTTCTGCCTCTTTTGCCTCTGCTACTTCTACTACCTCACCCTCTGGTTCTTCACCACAACAACAGCTGCTAGAGTTCTCTGTTATTAATGTTTTATTTATATCCATACCTCTGTCCATTCGTTTCCGCTTACACTACCTCTTAGGCTTCCTCCTCAGTTGCTGCGCCTTCCTCTGCGCTGTGCAAGTTCACTATGCAAGTTTTCCAATTTAACGAACCTGCTGCATCCAATCAAAATTAGTATTTCCATGAATCAGCCCATTTACCTGATGTTCAACCTTCTAAAAAAACCCACTAGAAACATCCATCGTAAGCCTTTTGGCTTAAAACCACTCCGCAAGCAAAAACACAGTTACACAGGAAAATTATGAAAAACAGGCGAAAAACGCTAACGGTGGACTTCAAATTTACTTTACTTGCACCTATTCCTGTATCGGGTCCATGCTTAAATTACAATCAGCGATTCGTGACTCCTGGGGGTTCTTTATATATCACAACCATGACTTCGCCGATGGCCGATGGTCGATCCTCCACTGCTTCGATGGATCGGATGCGATATTGTATTAAACAACAGTTGATAACCCCTTCGAGTCCATGTGTAATCGCAATCGGTGCTTCTAGTCAGATAGACGATGGGCGGATGCGATATGGTATTACACCATAACATAATTCTGCAGCGGGTCCACACACATATCGCAATCGGCGTTTTAATGTGACAAGGCTTTAAGCTCTACGATACATAACTCCCGATATGACAGATGTGATATTATTATAGACTGTTTTTAATGCCTCTGTCGGTTCCGCAACCTTATCGCAATCGGAGATTTCGGGTGTGACACTTAATAAACCCGCCGATATGATTTTCTCCGATATTATATACTGCTCCGCCTCCGATAGTGTTAAACGCAATATATGTAAGATTTTTAACCGCCGATAATGTTAAAACGTGCATACGTGGGTTTTTCGGGCCCAATAGTGTGTGTGTGTATATATATATATATATATATATATATATATATATATATATATATATATATTATATATATATATATATATATATATATATATATATAGTTTGCGCCTCTGATGGTTTATATTGCTCGACCTTTGTAACTCTGTTTATATATTGCTTCGCTGTTTCCTTTCTATCGATTCTATGTGGCTCCTCCAATATTATATGCCGCTCCGCTGTAATACTCCTTCGTTAACTGCTCTTCTGCTATGTTCTCCACTCTTCCTTAATGCTCCTCTAATCGGTCTTCCTCTGGATTCTGAATCTTTGGCATATATTACTTCTCTTGTAGCTCTGATAGGTTTTGTTTATGCTCCTCTGATATGGCTCCTCAGGCTTGTTTGCATGCATATAACCCTATTATGGCATACATTGCTCTCGATAGCTTTGTCAGCTTCCTCTGTGGCTCTGAAAACTGTGTTTGCTGCGTCCCATGGCTCTATTTGCTCCTCTGTTTGCTCTGTGTATATTGCTCCATTTTCTCCTCTTCTTTGGCATATACCGATGGCTCTATATATATTGCTCCTCTTGGCTCCTCGAATATTGCCATATTGATATCAATGACAATCTTTGTCCAACAAATACTTCATTCTTGAGGACTACGAATTGTTCAAGGAGGAATCATGCAAAGCTATCTGGGGATCATCTACATATGTGGCATCACTTAGTTCGAGTTTGCATTTTTTGACTAGAGTTATCATGGTACTTGGATTCACTCATGGACGAGTTTACTATGCCATATATGGAATTTGATTTCCCTTGATGTGCACATATGGAATTCGATTTTTCTCTGATGTCTTTATCTTCTCCACATCGAATTTGATTTATCTTTCCTTGGGATTTGCTCCAAGTTTAGTTTTCACATGCATTATTCCTTGGGATTTGCTCCCAAACCTCTATATAATAGGACAAATGCTCTCATATTGTATCGTGTAATGAACTATTGGGTTTGAGGAAACTCTCTATATAATGCAGTATACCTGGGGGGGATAATATGAGGTACAGAGGGAGGTACCCAAGGGAATAATGTAATAATGGGATGGAACATAGTTAATTGGTAAGCCCATGGTATTAGATATATGGTATTGAGAGAACCATGGTAATTACCCATGGTATTGTATGTATGAGGCCTATATAAAGTCTAGAGGCTCCCCATTGAGATATGTCAAGGAATATTGTATGGATAAGCATATGGCTTGTGGAGTATTCTCCTTCTTTAAGGAGTGATTGTACGGTATTACATTACCTTAAGGGTTTTCATTAATAAAGAGAAGCATTTCTACATTTAGATATTGTTATTTCTGGACATATTTCTATATTTTGATATTTGCAGGTCAGCTATACTACAAGTGGTACCAGATCTGTTTCTTGGGCAAAGCAGGGAGATTTTTTTTTTTTTTGCAGGAAAGTTTTTGGGTGGCAAGTTTGCAGATCATATTTGAAACTTCTGGTGCAAAATTTGCAGAACAAAATTGAAGATCTGGATTATTTGTGAAAAAATACCCAATTTAAAAAAAAAATTGGCCAAATCGGAGTCTGGATGAGAGAGATCTCACTGATTTAAAAATCAGTTGTGTTACAAAAATGTTTTGACGAAAATTCATGGATGGTGGATCTCGAGTTAATTTTTGGCATTTTTGTGAGGTAAATTTTAGAATTCAATTGCAGATCTGAGATCCTCTTGAGAAATTACCCAATTTCAAAAAAAAATCAGTGAAATTGGAGTCCGGATGAGGGAGATATCAATGATTTAAAATCAACTTTTTTTTCAAAACATTTTGTGACGGCGAGACAGTTGCTGCGCAAATCAAAAATTCCAGAGTGCCTAGATTGGGATTTCTATCACATGGAAAAATGTAGAATGGTTGTTTCATTTCCGAAAACATGTCATAATAAGGATTCTGAGGAATATTGATCGAACTGTGGCCATTTTAAATTTTCGCCAAGTAAGTGATTTTTTCAAAACCTCTTCATGGCTTCTAGCAAGGATCTTATATTTACTGGAAAAAATGATGGCCTTACTATTGAAGAATTCATAAGAAGTGAAAATTTTATATATGAGAAATATTGGAAAGGTTTCATATGGCTTGGTTTGCAGGATGAGACTGCCAAATGGTTGAGATCACTTGACAGCAACAAGTTGTACAAACTTTCAGATGAAGAATTTGAAAAATTCTTTTTAGACAAATGGTTTCATGCTGGAAAACAAGATAATGAGAAACATATGGGGTTATTTTCTATTAGTATCTCCTTATTACAGGTTCATGGATGTATTCAGAAGGAGAAGATCATTGTGTTCATACATCCTAGTTGCAAGCAAAATTTTATAAACGTTAATTTGGCAAAAAGATTGCAAATCCCAGCTAAACAAATGTAGCACACACAGGTTAACAATGAGCAAGTGCAAGTTTATAAAGATTTGAAGATTTCTATGGATAAGTATGTATTGCATTCTGATTTTTATGTTTTAGATATGGATAATGTGGATGTTGTTTTGGTATACCATTGGATGGAATCTGTTGGTACTGTCAATATTAATGTGTAAAAGAAATTCTCAAAGCTCTGGTATAAAAAGAAGAAAATTACATTACAGGATATTTCCATCAATAAACAGGTAGAGTCCAAGGAGGCTGAAGCAAAAGATGTTGTAGGTACGGATACATCAAATGATGAATCATTGGTTGAAGTAATACTAGCAGATAAGCAACAATTGCAGGCGCCATAGCATGTACCAGATACCCATCGGGCTCTATTAGGTGGTGAATTAAAGAAAGATACACCGTTGGTTAAAACTTCAGCATATCACCACCCGCATCACCCAACAAAAAAAAACCAACATGATGGCAACAAATTAACCACAAGGACAACAACCCCCGCACGACAGATAGAGAGGGGCGACGATCCACCCAGATCAAGGGTTCACCTTTCTCTTAGATGACTAGATGCACATGCACGGTACCAGTGGACTACTCTTTTGAGTAGATCATATTATTTGTGTTCTTCTTATGTTTCGAGGATGAAACGTGTTTAAGGGGGTGGAATGTAGTATACCTGGGGGGACAGTATTGGGTACAGAGGGAGGTACCCAAGTGAATAATGTAATAATGGGATGGACCATAGTTAATTGGTAAGCCCATGATATTAGATATATCGTATTGAGAGAACCATGGTAATGACTCATGGTATTGTATGTATAAAGCCTATATAGAGGCTAAAGACTCCCCATTGAGATATGTCAATGAATATTGTATGGACAAGCATATGGCTTGTGGAGTATTCTCCTTCCTTAAGGAGTGATTGTATGGTGTTATGCTACTTTAAGGGTTTTCATTAATAAAGAGAAGCATTTCTATATTTAGATATTGTTATTTCTAAGCATATTTCTATATTTTTATATTTGTAGGTCAGCTATACTACATAGTTCGAGTTTGCATTTGTTGGCTAGAGTTATCACGATACTTGGATTCACTCATGAACGAGTTTACTATGCCATATATGGAATTCAATTTCCCTTGATGTGCACATATGGAATTTGATTTTGCTATGTCTCTTCTCCACATCGAACTTGACTTATCTTTCCTTGGGATTTTCTCCAAGTTTAGTTTTCACATGCATTATTCCTTGGGATTTTCTCCCAACTATCTATATAATGAGGCCACATGCTCTCATATTATATCATGTAATGAGCTATTGGGTTTGAGGAAACTCTGTCATTTTGTACTTGCATATTTTCTTAATACAATTAAGATTTTGGGACTATCTGGCTGGCGTTCTCTTGGCATTATGAGGTGATGTCCTTTCATGCTACTACTATTGTGTTTAATTTCTTTTAAATATTGAATTAATATTAGTTTAAATTTGTCATCTTGTTTGGATTAATGTGTGCAAGCTATCTTGCACATATCATTGATTTAGAGTAGTATTATAGGGATAAGCTTACCAATTCATTTTAGGAGGAATGCTTAGTATATCTTATTCGTTATATTGCTCTAATATTGTGCAAACTATTATATGTTCAAGTGTGTAGAAAAGATCTTTTGTATTGTGTGTAGGGATCCATCTGGAAGTGGGATAAATATCAATTAGATCAACTTACTCCTAGAGTCACAATGATCCAAGACTCATCCATTTTTTCATTCCAAGTTTTCCATCCAATGAAGAGCAAAAATGAGTTTTCTTACTCTATAGCTACTTGATCATCCATTTAAATTCAAAATACTTCTTTGATTCTAGTTCTTTCAAAGTTATATCTCCTATGTAAGAGTCATTTCCAAAGCTAGGTAAGTGTGGGTGTTCACTCCCATTACTTGAGCCAGTACTTTGTAAATTAAATTCTAATTTTAGTTTTGGTTTCATTTTCCTAATTTCACATTGACAATTGTTTTTTTTGTGTGTTTTGCAGCGCATAGGGTTGAGAATTGGACAGCAAGGATCTTGAGGAGAAGCTTTGGAAAAATACTCACACGTGTGTTTGTAGGACCCCTTCATGCTACCCAAAGATTGATTTCTAGGGAGGCCATAAGCACTTGGGAGAGAGTTGCAAAATCATCTAGGTCATCAGCCTTTTGAGCCTTGTGAGCCTTTTAAGACTTTTGAGCTTTGGGGAGAGAGTCTAGCCTTGTTAAAATCCCATCTTTATAAAGATCTCTCTCGTATTGTGGGTTGCCCTCTTAGAGGCATTTTTACCCACTTTAAGCGCTAATAAAAGATAAAAAAAAATGTTGGAGGGAGCTTGGGATTTTTTCCATGGCATCCCCCTTCTTCATTTAGAGGAGGGATTCTTGTGGGTGGCCTACTCTTGCTTCAGGGAAAATTTTAAGAACCCCCCTTAAATTTACATGTATAATTAATGGGCGAATCTCCATGGTATATAGGAAAAATGGAAGGCGATTTTATCAATAATATGATATGTATATATAATTTTTTGGCGAATCTCTCACCAGGCATGGCGAATATTTTACTCAATTATAAAATCTTGTGTTTATTGAATACACAAATGAAATCATTGCATTTCTTTAAAATATCTTTTGAAATCAAAATTACCGAAATTACATATCGATAATCTAGTGGGTGTAAGATAAAATTCACCCGTGCCATTCACAAAAAGCATGAGAAAAAACCTAATACTATATATAAACCAAGAAAAATTCAAATTCATCACTTCTAGGACCTCATAACAACACTACCAATACACAAGTATGTTCCTATTTGCAATTAGAAAAATTACCCAAATTACAATATGTTTACTCCACTTCTAGGGACCTCGTAACCACCCTGCCAATACACAAGTATGCTCCCGTTTGCAATTAGAAAAATTACCCAAATTACAATCTGTTTACTCCAGCATATGTTGGAAAGTTATAGAAGGATGACTAGTGCAGTCAATCCATTCCTTTTAGCCCTAGATTTGTTTCAGTTTAAAACAGAAGTATACAAATATACTTGTCCAATGTCTATGCTTTAACCATTCACCTTAAGATGTTTTTACAATATAATTTCCTAAGTCTATTTAATATCTTCATTATCATAAAAACCAGCCTATATCCATCTTAACTCCACATCTACCACTCTTAGGGGGATGAAATCTATTTATCCCTTTGAGCACTTGGTAGACCTAGAATTAAGATGAATCTAAGATAGAATTTCCCCTTTAAATAGTCTATGCTCACATGAATACTATGGGTCAATACCATGGGTTATCATAAACCTGGAACTTAAAAATTACTATTAGTAATTTATAAAAATTAATAAAATTAATAGTTGAT